>CM050172.1:19405158-19516626 GCA_027410445.1 Discoglossus pictus
TGAAGGAGACCTTACTACTACCTTAAGGGAACCCTAAGATCACAGCAGGTGGAATCTGTTGAAGGGATCCATAATTGGGGACAGTTCACCACAGTGGAAAGGAACTGGCCTTGACCATGGTTGGTGGAATGGACTTTTTGGGTCCTGTTACTGAGCTGTTTGTCCAGTGCAACGCTTTGCACTGATTCATTTTGCTTTAGTAAAGAACAAAAAAATATATCTAACATTTAAAAATTGGCCGATAAGATACTTTTTCTTCTATAGTTATTCAAAATTTATATTTATTATTTATTAATTGTGCTTTAAAGGACCACTAAACTCACTTTAAGTGCTCTTTATGGTGTGAAAGAGTACAAGATTGTGTGTTAAAATAATCTAGTGTTTTAATTACATGAATAACTGCTAAAATATCTAAAGTTTTAAATATATGCTTACATTAGTCTATTTTGCCCACTGGGTGTTGCATGTGTAATCAGCAGATTGTCCAACGCGTGCTTTGTGAAGGCTATGATGGATAGCACAGCTTTTCCCTGGACTAAGGTTACACCGCACGGACCACTTAACCAACAGCTTTCCTGATTTAGGTAAGTCCAGGATTCTATGCCTGCACAGATAGATGTGGTAAGGGTTAATTTTTTGTTTGTTTGGATCACCGCGCAGAGCATCACAGCACCAAACAGTAACCCCCCTGCATTTGTCAAATTCCAGAAATGGCAAGAGAGCAGAAACCTGCATTTTCTGCCAGCAAGAACAAAATAAAACTGGGGATAATCAGTCTGAAAAAAACCTTAACATTGACATGAATGGAGACACATCCCTGCAACCTGATTGGTTGCAGTAATAAAGCAGACATGGAGCAGTCTGTGGACAGTCACACATATATTCACATATTCTATTTTATTTATTAAGATGTATAATTTAAATTTGTAATTAATTTATTTATTTAAGTATTTCAACATGCTTTTAGGAAATCGTTACAGTGATGTATTCCAAACTGTGCTGAATTAAGAGTCCCTATAACTATTTTTTTTTATACAATGTCCAGATTTGTTCACATTGAGTCTTGTGTGCAAATATTGCACTATTGTATTGCCTTATTGGGATAATATAGCTAATTTATTATCACTATTGTTAATATAGCAAATTCTCAGGGTTGATGCAACACATTTTTATTTCTAATAGAAATGATTAGGAAGCGCTTTTTCTTATTTGTTTAAATCTAATTTTTGTCTCAATTCTTCTAGCATCCATTATAATAATAAGCATGTGTGTGTAACGTCTACGCAGTAATTACTGCGCAGGTGTCATACGTTGCTGTTAAATATTAGCAACAATGCATGCCACTTAATTCAGCACAGTTTGGAATACATCACTATAACAATTTCCTACACATTTTTTTAAATACTTTAAGAATTTTTAAAATAGATGCAAATCCAATAAAATATGTGTATATATGTGTGAAAGACTTCCACAGTCTGCTCCATGTCTGCTTTATTACTGCAACCAATCAGGTTGCAGGGATGTATCTCCCATTCATGCCAATGTTAAGGTTTTTGTCAGACTGCTTATATTCCCAGTTGATTTATATTCACAGATGCTCACATAGGAGGGGGAGAGAGAGAGAGCACACAGAGAGAGAGACAGAGAGAGGTCACAGAGAAAGAGAGGGCGCGCACAGAGAGGGCACACAGAGAGACAGAGGGCACAGATAAAAAGAGAGGTCACAGAGAGAGAGAGAGCAAAGAGAGAGACTAAGGGCACAGAGAGAGTGCGCAGAGAGAGAGAAAGGGGGCACCCAGAGAGACAGAGGGCACAGAGAGAGGAAGAGCGCACAGAGAGAAATAGCAGGGGCATAGAGAGACAGAGTGGACACAGAGGGCCCACAGAGAGAGGGCACAGATAGAGCGCAGAGAGAGAGTGTACACAGATAGAGACCGGGTGCACAGAGAGAGGGTATATAGAGAGAGGGCACATAGTGAGAGGGCAGAGAGAGGGTGAAGAGAGAGAGGGTGCACAGAGAGAAACAGCACAGAGAGAGAGACAGCACAGACAATTGAAGATAACATATGATACCATCATATATAAATGGCAAGTTACTAGTTATTAATAATTAATGTTCTGCTGGGATTCACCTCAACTCAAATTCATGTGGTTTGCTGCAATTAATCTGCTAGTTTTGTTTTTTTTACTCTCAAGCTGATTTTTAGGAAATGAAACCGACTGTGCAGAGAGTGAGAAAGGGGGCACCCAGAGAGACAGAGGGCACAGAGAGGAGGAGAGAGAGAGCGCACCAAGATAAAGAGCAGAGGGCACAGAGAGACAGAGTGGACAGAGAGGGCCCACAGAGACACAGAGGGCACAACGTGAGGGCACACAGAGAGAGAGGACACCAAGAGAAAGAGAGAGGGCTTAGAGAGAGACAGAGGGCACAGAAAGAGGGCAAAGAGAGAGACGGCACAGAGAGAAGGTATACAGAGAGAGAAGGCGCACAGCAAGAGGGCAGAGATAGGGTGAAGAGAGAGAGGGTGCAGAGAGAGAGGGAGCACAGAGAGAGACAGCACATGCAATTGAAGATAACATATGATGAAGGGCAAGTTACTAGTTATTAATAAGTAATGCTCTGCTGTGATTCACCTCAACTCACCTTCCTGTTGTTTACTGCATTTATTCCTCTAGTTTTTTTTTTTTTACTCTCAAACTGATTCCTAGGAAATGAAACCAACTTTACTAATTTTACTCTATAAAAGGGTGCTGTCTGTAGTTCACTTATCCAGGAAGTTCACATTTCTTGCCAGTAACCTAAAGCAAATCAGTACAGGTCTTTGAAGAAGCTATATTCATTGTTTCTGAAGGTAAACTTTTTTTTACTCTCATATTTATATCTTTTTTGTCTTTATTGTGCTATCAATGTTTTCTTTTTCAGCATAAAGGGAGTGAGAGCAAATACGGGGAATTATAGACCAAGTGAGCCTTACTTCTGTAGTGGGGAAGCTTTTTAGAAGGGTTAATAAGGGATAATATACAAGAATATGTCTATTTGAACCAGGATTATAAGTAGAAGTCAACATGGATTTATGAGGGATAGGTCATGTCAAACAAATCTAATTAGTTTCTATGAGGAGGTTAGTAGGAACCTGTATTCAAGGCAACTCAGTGGATGTAGACCTTTTGGATTCTACAAAGGCTTTTGATACAGTGCCACATGGGAGAATATTGTGCAAACTAAGAGATACAGGAGTTGCAGGAAATATCTGCTCATGGATTGAGAGCTGGCTAAAAGACAGGAAGCATAGGGTTGTTGTAAATGGAACATACTCCGATTGGACTAATGTGGTAAGTGGGGTTCCTCAGGGTTCAGTATTAGGTCCTCTCCTGTTTAACATATTTATTAATGACTTAAATGGTAGGTAGGATTGGAGTGTGGTGTCTCCATTTTCGCTGATGACACGAAGTTGTGCAAGGTAATTAAATCAGATAGTGATGTGTTTTCCCTCCAAAGGGATTTACATAAAAATTGAGGAATGGGCATCTAAATGGCAGATGAAATTTAATATGAATAAATGTAAAGTTATGCATCTGGGAAGGAAAAATAACCATGTAATTTATAATATTAATAGAGCAAATCTAGGTGTATCAGATATTGAAAGGGATTTGGAGTGCTTGTGGACAACCACCTAGGTAACAGTGCTCAAAGCCAAGCAGCAGCTGCAAATGCAAATAAAATATTAGCATGTATTAAGAAGGGTATAGAAGCCAGGGAAGCAAATATAATTCTGCCACTATACAAATCTCTAGTACGCCCTAATTTGGAATATGGAGTACAATTTTGGGCACCACTTCATAAAAAGGACATTTTAGAGCTGGAAAAGGAACAGAAGAGGGCAGCAAAAACTAATAAGGGGAATGGAGGGGCTAAGTTATGAAGAAAGACTAACCAAATTAAACTTATTTTCTCTAGAAAAAAGGCGTCTAAGAGGAGATATGATTACCTTATATAAATACATCCAGGGTCAGTATAAAGATTTGTCAAGGGAGCTTTTTGTGCCAAGAGGTTTTCAACTGACAAGAGGACATCCCTTGAGGCTAGAAGTAAAAAGATTCCACCTTAAAGAAAGAAAAGGGTTCTTCACAGTAAGGGTGGTTAATCTGTGGAATTCTCTACCAGAGGAGGTGGTGAAAGCAGATTCGATAGATAACTTTAAAAGGGGACTGGATTTATTTCTAATTAAAAAGGGAATTCAGGGTTATCATAGATAATTAGAGAGGCAGTATTGATCCAGGGAGAAGTCCGGTCGCCGGTGTCTGGGATCAGGAGGGACTTGATTATTATTTTTTTTTTTATACAACTAATTCATTAATAGTTAATCCGCATATTGCAGATGTCGGAGATCTTGAAAGGTTGAAAACTTGATGGAATGAAGGTCTTTTTTCAACCTTAAATACTATGGCCCTTATTCAATTGCAATTTGGCCAATTGAATAGGGGTCTAAATAAGCACATAACATATTTTTTAAAGAAGTTTTTACTTAGTAAACATCTATCCAAAAGCAAGGTTTTCACTAACTAAAAACTTATTTAAAAAATATATTTATGTGCTTATTTAGAGCACTATTCAATTGGCCAAATCGCAATAGAATGAGGGCCTATGTAACTATGTAACTATATATATCACATTACACTGGCATATATTGTGAATTTGTTGTTTACTTTGAATACAAAACATGTTTAAAATACAATACAATTTAATAATGGATTTGATTTCAATATTTTACTTTATCCTTTCCCTCAGAATCTTAGTCATAAAATAGTTCTCAGCAATTATTTTTGCGGCTGTAACATTGGATAACAAAGGGCGCATGGTTGGAAAATAAAAAAAACATATTATGATTTCACTTTGAAGAAAATAAATATGATCTGGCTATAAACATAATAAATATAATTAATTAGGATACCTTTTTTATTTATTTTTACTATTTATATATGCAATTATTATATATATTTATAGGTGGAGACTATCACAAGCCATGGAATCTGATGAAGAAGAATCTCTGATTGCAATAAATCTGAGGAGAAAATTAACAGATATTTTTGAGGAAGATATGGGTGGTTTGATTAATGACTTGAACCCTTTGTTCCTTCTGACTGAGGAGGATCACATACAACTTAATAAAGCTGAGAGCCAAGAAGACAGAATTGAAAACTATTAAATGTTCTTCTTCAGATGGGGGAACTTGCTTGTGAAAAAATCCTTGATCATCTCGAAAAACTGATGCCAAGATCCAACTTGTCAGAAAGTGAGTACTGTATAAAGAAATTATTATTACATAAAATGCTTTAAAACGTTGATTATACAGTTCAGTAAAGTACATTACATTACAATAACGTGTAACTTTTACAGAGTAAAGTAAAAGCAAAAATATTGTTATATAAGTGACAAAAGTAAGAATGACTAGTTAAAAAAAAATTTTTTGTAATATGACACCATTTTAAATAAATATTTTAATTTTTACCTTAAAAATGACTAGTTTAAAAAAAAAACGTGGTGTGACAAGCCCAGGACTAACACTTGTATGTCCACATGCTTGGTAACAGGTGATAAAGAGCAATCTATCTACTACAGAGCTAGATATTCTAATGGCAACCATTCATTCTACAACCCACACACCTAATACAAATGAATATCATACATCGATGCAGCTCATTAATATTCTGTGAATACAAGGGCAGGTCAGAAGCAGCTCTAAACCACTGACTTCAAATCCTCACGACTCAGTTATTGTAGCATCAGTTTTAAAAAGGAAAACACTTTTTCATATGCGTTTCCACCTTTTTTCTGATGTTTGTTTGTCACCATCACTTTTCCCAGTGACAAATCATGTGAGTGGTACTTAACAGCTCTGCTGGCATGACCTACGTGAGTCCTGTTATTGATTACATATTAATTGAGTAACTTCCCTGAGAGAGCAATATTGCTTGTATATATTTTTAAGGATACCAGTTGCATTATATGTGTTAATGATGTCTACCATCAACAGTTCACATTATATTTTTTATCTAGGCAAAAAAACTCTTGAACGTTCCCAGACATGAGATAACTTTTATGTGATATAAATCGGAGTTCTAATACTTCTTATAATGAAAGTGTTTAGTTTCACTGGTCATTTCATAAGATTATAGCCGTATTTTTCATATTCTAATTGTAACGGATCTACTGGCACCCCGACCGGGTACCTCCGTTGATGGATGCGTCCTAGCTTGCGTCGAGGCCTACAAGCACTGCACCGGACACCAAAACCACCACAGACTCCAAGGATAGTACGACAGGAACCAGCGTTCAGTAGTTACAGCTCAAGGGAGTATGCAAAAGCATAGCAATCCCCAGTATGATATAGCGATCCCTTCAATAACGAGACAAGGCTACGTTTTGAAGGGTCAAGTAGAACTATATTTTAATGACAGGGAATCTCCTTTTATGCAATGGTGCCCTCTGAAGGGCTACACCCACATAATTATCACAACAGCCAATTATCTGCATGGTTCAACCCCCACGTCTCCTCCCCTCAGATAACAGGTAACACAATTAAAACAGACACAATTTTAACCACATTCTGGATGTACCCCAAATACAGGGGGTACACCTTTAAGTCCCGCACCATTCAATATCTCTCACCCAGGGGAACAACATATACAAAAATGGCATGAATCAGACCAGGGGTTCAAAAGTTAGTAAAAGTATGTTTTTACACATAACACACAGACATTGCACATATCCCCCATACAATACACAAAGAGAACAATAGGGGGGTCACACCTCCCTGGCAACTTTGATACAATCAGACACTGATTCAATTACACCTCTTTGTTCTTAGCAGAGAATGGAAACACTTTGGACAATGCAAGGATCCTTTACAACTTTCTTATCTCTTGAATCTCTGTAATAGGATTATCTATTAGCCTAGGTCTGCAAAAGTCTGGCTAATATTCTGCAGAGTATAAACCAGCATACATATTGTAGGATCATATTTTAACCAAGAATTAAATAATCATAAAACAGGGTAAAACAGTGATGGGTTCCGCTACACACCTCCCCCGTGACCATAAGCCGGCATACACGGTCTGATCCCAACGGATCGGCCTGGGGATGTCCGGACAAAAGTATTTGTTGGTCAATTCTCTAGTTTGACAACCCATCCGCATTACTGCAATTCACATTTACTCACATTTCCCATATCCCCAGATAGCTGGGATCTGAGCGCACAAAACCACCGAATAGCGCTCAGATCCTCTTCACACAGTTCAATTGCCATGTAGCTAAAGTCTTTCCCATAGTCTTTCATTATATGAATGGGCTTCATGGCACAGTTATCTGGGGTATCATGGTTCACACAGGGCAAGTACAGAATGCCCCCCTGTATGTAAAGGGCCAGAATGAGTGACTTACACTCTGGTATGGCCGAACACTGGTTCCAAAGGGCAATATGTACCAGGTCCATAGTCGCAGGGCAGGAGGCTGGCAAACAGTCCTCTCCAAGCCAAGGTGGCGAAGGGCACTTCGTCACACATCTCTCCTTTGGGGTGAAGTCTAACCAGGTACCTGGATATTTTGCTGTGGTGAGGGGGCAACACGCTGAGGGGACTTGAGGGGCAGAGGCCAGCGGCACTCTGCCCTGATGCCAGCTCTTCTGCTGGTATAACCTGCAGGACATCCTGCTCTGTACAAGGGACAAAGGGAGGGCAGAGGCCGACTGCACTCTGCCCCGCTGTCAGCTCTTCTGCTGGGGTACTTGGGACATATTTCGGCTCAGTAGCCAGGGAAACGTGGGGGTCAGTGGGGGTTAACATTTCCACTGTTAACCCTGGGGCCACATTAGAAGTTAGCTGGGGAGGGGAATTTGTACTTACCCCCTCCTCCGGTTGTCCCAGTGACGGTAGTTGGGGATCTGGACAAGCTGTGGGCGCAGAGACCACGGTCCCATCTGCGCCGTCTGGGAGATTGGTGTCTCCCCTGGTTAGGGTAAACTGTCGCTGGGGGGGGAAGGACGACACCTTCTGCCCCCTGTGTTTCACACTGCCGCTGGGGGGGAAGGACGACACCTTTGGCCCCCTGGGGTACCCACTGCCGCTGTGGAGGAAGGTCGACACCTTCTGCTCCCTGAGGTACACACTGCCGCTGGGGGGGAAGGACGACACCTTCTGCCCCCTGGGGTTCACACTGCCGCTGAGGGGGAAGGACGACACCCTCTGCCCCCTGGGGTTCACACTGCCGCTGGGGGGAAAGGACGACACCTTCTGCCCCCTGGGGTTCACACTGCCGCTGGGGAGGAAGGACGACACCTTCTGCCCTCTGGGTTCACACTGCCGCCTGGGGGGAGGCCGACACCTTCGCTCCCTGGGGTACACACTGCCGCTGGACGAAGACGACACCTTCAGCTACCATGGGGTACCAACTGCCGCTCTCGATGGGGGAAGGACGACACCTTCTGCCCCCTGGGGTTCACACTGCCGCTGGGGGGAAGGACGACACCTTCTGCCCCTGGGGTCACCACTGCCGCTGGGGGGAAAGGACGACACCTTCTGCCCCCCTGGGGTTCACACTGCCGCTGGGGGAAAGGACGACACCAGTTCTGCCCCCCTGGGTTCACCACTGCCGCTGGGGAGGAAGGACGACACCTTCTGCCCCCTGGGGTTCCACACTGCCGCTGGGGGGGAAGGCCGGGGACACCTTCAGCTCCCTGACCCCTGCCCTGCGGACAGGAAGGACGACACTTCAGCTCCCTGGGGTACACACTGCCGCTGGGGGGGAAGGACGACACCATTCACCCCCCTGGGGTACACACTGCCGCTGAGGGAGAAGGACGACACCTTCTGCCCCCTGGGGTTCACACTGCCGCTGGGGGGAAAGGACGACACCTTCTGCCCCCTGGGGTTCACACTGCCGCTGGGGGGGAAAGGACGACACCTTCTGCCCCCTGGGGTTCACACTGCCGCTGAGGGGGAAGGACGACACCTTCTGCCCCCTGGGGTACACACTGCTGCTGGGAGGTGGAATAGTTGGAGTATTCCACGTGGAGCGGTTTCTGTTTCTGAGACAGTCTCTCTGCATGTGACCCTGCTGGTTACACGTGTGGCACCTGATGTACCGTGGAGGGGTTTGGTAGTTCCCACCACCACCCGGACGCAGTGCTGGGGGGGGTTTAATGGTGGGAGGTGTGTTAGCAGCTCCCCAGATGGACCGCTCCCGTGCCCGCTGCTTTTCCATTATGGATTTGTGGACATCTGTCATTAACCATTCCAAGGTTTTCATGGGAAGCGTATCTGGGAAAAAGGCCAGTCTGCTTTGGAGTTCTCTTCCAAACTCATTCTGTGGGGTAATACGAGGTACTGTAACCATGAGTTCCTTTCTGTCTGCATCCCTGTAGTCCGCGGCCGCCTCCTCCTCCTCATGATGGAACGCTGTCTGAAAACTAGCCGGTTCCATCCTGCTGTAGCCAGGGGTGCTGTACGGATACTAGCGTTGCCCTCAATTTGTACTCCAAACGTTACCGGTGTCTCCGTGCTGCTTTTCCTCTTACTAGGAAGCCATCCCACCACTGCCAGCCAATGTAACGGATCTACTGGCACCCCGACCGGGTACCTCCGTTGATGGATGCGTCCTAGCTTGCGTCGAGGCCTACAAGCACTGCACCGGACACCAAAACCACCACAGACTCCAAGGATAGTACGACAGGAACCAGCGTTCAGTAGTTACAGCTCAAGGGAGTATGCAAAAGCATAGCAATCCCCAGTATGATATAGCGATCCCTTCAATAACGAGACAAGGCTACGTTTTGAAGGGTCAAGTAGAACTATATTTTAATGACAGGGAATCTCCTTTTATGCAATGGTGCCCTCTGAAGGGCTACACCCACATAATTATCACAACAGCCAATTATCTGCATGGTTCAACCCCCACGTCTCCTCCCCTCAGATAACAGGTAACACAATTAAAACAGACACAATTTTAACCACATTCTGGATGTACCCCAAATACAGGGGGTACACCTTTAAGTCCCGCACCATTCAATATCTCTCACCCAGGGGAACAACATATACAAAAATGGCATGAATCAGACCAGGGGTTCAAAAGTTAGTAAAAGTATGTTTTTACACATAACACACAGACATTGCACATATCCCCCATACAATACACATATAGGACAATAGGTGAGTCACACCTCCCTGGCAACTTGGATACAATCAGACATTAATTAGATCATTCTTCTTTGTTCTTATCAGAGAATGAAAACACTTTGGAAAATGCAAGGATCCTTTACAACTTTCTTATGTCTTGAATCTCTGTAACAGGATTATCTATTAGCCTAGGTCTGCAAAAGTCTGGCTAATATTCTGAGCCAATATATTCTGTAGAACATCAACCAACATACATATAGTAGGATCATATTTTAACCATAATAATCATAAAACAGTTTAAAACAGTGATGGGTTCCGCTACACTAATAAACACAGCATGTTATATTTAAATGTACCATAGCAATGCTGCGTACCTAATTATTTTTAAGTTTTTGTTGTTCAGTTATCTTTGACTCTAGGTGACCCTATAGACTCCACTCACACTCACTCCTCACTCCATCCTCACTCACCACTTTACCCTCACTTACTCCACTCACACACACTCCCTATGATTCATTCATACACAATCACTCCACACTCCTCACTTACTGCACACTCACACACTCCCCACATACTCCTCCATCACAGCTGCAGGTCTCACACACACAAAGAGCAGCTCTGTCTGTGCTGCTGATCTCTGGTGTGGGCAGGGCAGCTGATAGGTATATTATTTTTATCAGTTTAAGACTTAGGATAATGATAGAATGTTAACTAATTATGCAAAGTTGATTAAACAGACAATATTGATGTATTAGTCTAAGACAAAATGGAAGTTATTCTTCGACCATATATCATTTTTACTTGTTTGGCCAAAGTATACATACTGAGGGCCTCATTCTATTGCTACTTTTTTTCAAAAAGTAGTAGTAAGTACTGGTCACAAGTTCCTTCCATATTCAAATGCCTCCTAATTGCAGGCTCTGATCAGGTTATGTGCAGAGCTCTACTTTCCATTGTGATCCGTCTAATCGCAGCTCAAACCCTTAGATCTTTCACGGCTAGCAAGAGTGGCGGCCGCCAAAATCACAAATCGCTATTCAGTTGCTCTGATTACCCCTTCTGCCAAGCCCGTAAATGGCAAAAAGCCAACTCCAGGGAATCTGTGACACACCAAACTGAAGTGGTTTATTATTATGGAAAATGAGAAGAGATGAGGGGTATGGAGCGAAAAAGAGAGATAAGGAGCGGGAAGAGATTTTGTTCTACAAAGGTACTATACAGAATTTGGGTAGGTGGGTAGGGGAAGTCTTGCAAAGTCTTGTGAATGCCATTAAGTTAGCTTGCAATTATAAAAAATGTTTTAATGCCTATGCTGATCCACAGATGTTTCCCCTGAAATAAAGTGTCCCATTAAGCATTTCTGAGCAGTTACAATTTAATGCTCCCTATACATTTCCCTATAATTCATATTTCACCATATAATATTTCCCTATAGTACTTTGTATTGCTCAATATAAAGAATCGTATAACTCATCATATTAATCAATATAACCTCTGCTTAGAATGTTTTTTATTATCTCTCTATAACTCCTCCCATTGCTCAATGTAACCTGTCCCTTTAACTCCTCCTACTGCCTCATATAAACTTTCTCACTATTACTCCTTGAATTTATTGATATACATTTCCATGTAACTCATAATATGGCTGTATGCAAATATATCTATTTTATATAATTATACCTGTTGGTCTAAATAACCCTCATGTATAATTCCTCCAGTTGCTCCATATATGTTCTATATCTCATACTCATAAATGTCCTCTTAATACATTGTTTCACATCAAATTATATTTTTGGACATTTGAAAAACATAGTAAGTCAGAATGAAAGTGAAAGCACCTACTTTTCCCTGAATGCCAGCCATATATCAGAGTTTCTGGGAAATCATCTGGTTTCTCTGCTAGTACTAGGGCTGCACCAATATCATTCTGCTTACTTGTGATATTTTCCCAATATATAGATTGAATTATTTTAAAGAAAGTAAAACAAATGTATTTACTAACTCATGAATGGAATTTATTGCATATGTTGTTCACTCAGATTCATTTGAAAAAAGAAACATTGTACCTAAAAATGTATAGAATTGCAATGAACTGTATAGATAATCATATGTATTTCCAAGAAGATGTTACAAGTATTGTTGTTGTTTAGTCGTTCAGTCGCGTCCGACTCCATGACTATGGACCGCAGCATGCCAGGTGCATCTCTCAGTAACTGCCCCTCTGAGCTCCATCATGTTCATGTTCATTGCTTCAGTGACCTCATCTATCCATCGCCGCCTCTGTCGTCCCCTTCTTCTTGTGCCTTCAATTTTTCCCAGCATCAGAGTCTTTTCTAGGGAATCCTGCTGTCTCACAATATAGCCAAAATATTTGAGCTTCAGCCTCATGATCATACCTTCTAGTGAACAGTTTGTCTTGATTTCCTGAACTATTGATTTACTGGATCTTTTTGCAGTCTAAGGGACTCTAAGCAGTCTTCTCCAACACCACAATTCAAAGGCGTCAATTCTACGACTTCTTTATGGTCCAGCTCTCACATCCGTATGTTAATACTGGGAATACCATAGTTCGAACTATGCAGACCTTTGTTCATAGTTTAATATCTTTACTTTTTACAAGCTTGTCCAAACTTGCCATAGCTTTCCTTTCCAGAAGCAAACATCTTTTATTTTCATGACTACAGTCACCATCTGCAGAGATCTTGGATCCAAGGAAAACAAAATCTGTCCCTGCCTCCACTTCTTCCCTATTTGCCAGGAAGTGAGATTGCCATTTGCCATGATCTTCGTCTTTTTAACGTTGAGCAGAAGGCCAACCTTTGCACTCTCTTCTTTTACCTTCATCAATAAGTCCTTTAGTTCCTCCTCACATTAAGCCATCAGAGTAGTAACATCGGTGTATCTGAGGTTGTTGATATTCCTGTCAGCAAAATTAATTCTGGCTTTGGATTCATCCAGTCCGGCCATACGCATGATGTATTCTGCATATAAGTTGAATAAATCAGGTGACAATATACACCCTTGTTGCACTCCTTTTCCGATCTTGAACCATTCTGTTGTCCCATGCTCGGGTCTGACCGTGGCTTCTTGGTCGACATTCAGATCCTTTAGGAGGAGGATGAGATGATCTGGTACTCCCATCTCTTTAAGGACATTCAACATTTTGTTGTGATCCACACAGTCAAAGGCTTTAGAATAGTCTATGAAGCAGAATTTTTTTGGAACTCTCTTGCTTTCTCTTTTATCCAGCGGATATTGGCAATTTGATCTCTTGTGCCTCTGCAGAACCCGTCTTGCACATCTGGTAGTTCATGGTCCATATATTGTTGGAGTCAAGATTTTGGAATCTTAAGCATTACCTTGCTGGCATGTGAAATTAGTGCAATTGTTTGATAATGGGAGCACGATTTGGCACTGCCTTTTTTGGGGGATTGGGATGTAGACTGACCTTTCCCAGTCTATTGGCCATTGTTGAGTTTTCCAAATGTGTTGGCATAAGGCAAGTAAAGCTTTTACAGCATCATCCTGTAGAATTTTGAAAAGTTCAATTTGGATTCCATCACCTCCTGCAGCCTTATTATCAGCAAGACATCCTAGGGCCCATCTCACTTCACTCTCCAAGATGTCTGGCTCCAACTCATTGGACAAATTATTGAGGACATCACTGCTGTTAGGATCCTTCCTGTATAGATCTTCAGTGTATTCATGCCACCTCTTCTTTATCTAGTCTTTTTCTGTTAAGTCCCTACCATTTTGGTCTTTAATCACTACCGCTTTTGCATGAAAAGTGCCTTTGAGGTCCCCAATTTTCTTGTCAAGAGATGATCTCCTGATTTACCCATTTGGTTATCTTCCTCAATCTCTTTACATCGCTCATTGTAGAATGTCTCCTTGTCTCTTCTTGCTATCCTTTGTCATTCTGCATTCAGTTTGACAAATCTTTTCTTATTTCCACTACCTTCCGCTTTCCTTCTTTCATGGGCTACTTTCAAAGCCTCATCAGACATTTTCTTTCTTTTAGAGATATTCTTTGCTGCTGTTTCCTGGATTATGTTTCAAACTTCGGTCCAAAGTTCTTCAGGCATTCTATCTTCCATGTCTAGTCCCTTAAATCTATTTTTACTTCCACTGCATATTCACAAGAGATATTATGTATTTCATATCTACTTGGTCTGATGGTTTTACCTCTTATCTTCAGTTTAATGCAATAAGAAGCTCATGGTCTGAGCCGCAGTCAGCTCCAGGTCTTGTTTTTGCTGACTGTATAGAGCTCCTCCATCTTTGGCTGCAAAGTATATAGTCAATCTGATTTCTATGTTGTCCATCTGGTGATTTCCATCGTCTCGGATGCTGTTGGAAAAGGGTGTTTTCTATGACCAGATAAATATCTTGACAGAATTCTACTAATCTCTGACCTGTTTCATTTTTACTCCAAGGCCAATTTTGTCAGTTATTCCAGGTGTCCTTTGGTTCTTTACTTTAGCATCTCCTATGATGATAGTAACATATTTTCTTGATGTTATATCTATGACGTGTTGGAGATCTTCATAGAACTGGACAACTTCAGCCTCTTCAGCATCCATAGTTGGAGCATAGACTTGGATCACTGTGAAATTCAATGGCTTGCCTTGAATTTGAATTTAAATCATTCTGTCATTTTTTGGGTTGTAACCGAGCACTGCTTTGGCCACTCTTTGATTAACTAGGATGGCTACTTCATTTCTTCTGCAGGATTCTTGACCACAGTAGAATATCTGGTGGTTGTCTGATATGAAATGTCCCATTCCAGTCCATTTAAGTTCACCAATTCCCAGGATATCAATGTTCAACTTTGTCATTTCATTCTTGACCACATCTAGTTTGCCTTGGTTCATAGTTCTAACATTCTAGGTTACTATTCTGAATTGATCTTTGCAGCAGCAGACTTTCCTTTCCCCCTCCAGATACATTCGCAGCTGGGTGTCCTTTTGTCTTTGGCCTAACCACTTTATCAGATCTGGTGTTACTTGTACTTGCCCTCTGCTCTTCCTCAGTAATGTGGTAGGCACCTTCTGACCTGAAGGGCTCATCTTCCGGGCCATATCGTTATGTCTCTGATTGTGCCTGTGTATAAAGTTTTCATAGCAAAGATACTGGAGTGGGTTACCAGTTCCTTCTCCAATGGACCACAATTTGTCTGACCTCTATTCCATGACCTGCCCATCTTGGCTGACCCTACATGGTATAGCTCACAGCTTCATCGAAGTACACAAGCTCCTTCACCACGACAAGGTAGTGATCCAGAAGGAAGTATTACTTAGAGTTAAAGGTCCATTTACCTCACTATAAGGGCTTTTTATGGTGTGAAAGAGCAAAAAATTCTATGTTAACATGATATATTGCTATTATTTGAACATGTTTTTAGGGGTATTTTACAGTGGTGTGCTCCAAGTTGTGCTGAATTAACTGGCCCTTTAAGTTCGCCTAAATGGGGGAAAAAAGGGTTCCTCATAAAAAGGCACTATAAGAAAAGCCTTCATCGAGGCCATCCAGTGCCTCTGAGTGTAATCTGTAAATCTGGTTACATTTTCTGTAATAGGACTTTGTCAAGATCACCTTGCGTAGGTCACAACATGACTCCATCAATAGCATTGAATGATAGAACATTGGGATTATTTTGATGGCAGGATGTAACATATCGAGCAACAGGAGGGTCATATTGTTTTTTGATGGAATAGATATGTTCTCATATTTTCCTTCTTAAGTGTATACATGTTATTCCTACATAGATCTTATTACATAGGTAGGTTATGACATATATTACACCCACTGTACTGTTGTTAAAAAAGCCTTTTTTTTAAAAAAATGTTCCCTAGTAAGGGGATTAACATTCCTTTTCTTTGGTCTCATATATTTGCAGCTAGTGCAATGTCCACAGCCGTATCATTGTTCTAATGGGTTTACCCAAGTTTGTGCTTTAAAAGCATACCTAAATTTGCTGGATTATGAATTCATTTAATAGGGGAGAATTAGTAGTGTATGAAAACATTTGATTTTTTTTTTGCATAAAAAAATCCCAAAATAAACATTAATTAGCTTACATTGAAGTTAGCAACATTTCCTATGGTTTTGGCAGTTGCATTTGATGGTGTACGCCCCTAGATAATCCAACTAAATTAGCATAAAATCTATATTTAGCTGTGCCCAATCAGAAGCAGGCTAATACATTGTATCACTCCAACTCAGTGGCTTCAGGCCAGCACTTCCGCTGCTTCCTCTTCCTGCTGTCTCACAGACACTGTGCAAACTGTCTCACTTGGGATGTAACTGCACTTATTACTAAAGGCTGCAAAGAATAAAGTAGTCTCTGCTCACTCACCTCTCACTTACTCATCCCTCACTCCACACTTCCTCACTTCACCCTCATTCCACTCACACCACCCACACTCCACTCAGTCTATTCTCACTCACTCACTCCACTCGGTCTGCTCATACTCAGTCGACCCACACTCACTACACCCTCACTCCACTCACACTCAATACTACACACTCACTCCTCACTCCATCCTCACTCACTCCAAACTCACCACTTATTTAATCTAATATCAGTTTAAGACTTAGGATAATGATAGAGTGTTAACTAATTATGCAAAGTTGATTAAACAGACAATATGGATGTATTAGTCTAAGACAAAATGGAAGTTATTCTTCGACCATATATAATTTTTACTTATGTGGCCAGAGTATACATACTGAGGGTCTCATTCTACTGCTACTTTTTTCTCAAAAAGTAGTAGTAAGTAGTGGTCACAAGTTCCTTCCATATTCAAATGCCTCCTAATTGCAGGCTCTGATCAGGTTATGTGCAGAGCGCTACTTTCCATTGCGATCCGTCTAATCGCAGCTCAAAGCCTTTGATCTTTCACGGCTAGCAAGAGTTGCGACCGCCAAAATCACAAATCGCTATTCAGTTGCTCTGATTACCCCTTCTGCCAAGCCCGTAAATGGCAAAAAGCCAACTCCAGGGAATCTGTGACACACCAAACTGAAGTGGTTTATTATTATGGAAAATGAGAAGAGATGAGGGGTATGGAGAAAAAAGGAGATATGGAGAGGGAAGAGATTTGTTCTATGAAGGTACTATACAGAATTTGGGTAGGTGGGTAGGGGAAGTCTTGCAAAGTCTTGTGAATGCCATTAAGTTAGCTTGCAATTATAAAAAAATGTTTTAATGCCTATGCTGATCCACAGATGTTTCCCCTGAAATAAAGTGGCCCATTAAGCATTTCTGAGCAGTTACAATTTAATGCTCCCTATACATTTCCCTATAATTCATATTTCACCATATAATATTTCCCTATAGTACTTTGTATTGCTCAATATAAAGAATCATATAACTCATCATATTAATCAATATAACCTCTGTTTAGAATGTTTTTTATTATCTCTCTATAACTCCTCCCATTGCTCAATGTAACCTGTCCCTTTAACTCCTCCTACTGCCTCATATAAACTTTCTCACTATTACTCCTTGAATTTATTGATATGCATTTCCATGTAACTCATAATATGGCTGCATGCAAATATATCTATTTTATATAATTATACCTGTTGGTCTAAATAACCCTCATGTATAATTCCTCCAGTTGCTCCATATATGTTCTATATCTCGTACTCATAAATGTCCTCTTAATACATTGTTTCACATCAAATAATATTTTTGGACATTTGAAAAACATAGTAAGTCAGAATGAAAGTGAAAGCACATACTTTTCCCTGAATGCCAGCCATATATCAGAGTTTCTGGGAAATCATCTGGTTTCTCTGCTAGTACTAGGGCTGCACCAATAACATTCTGCTTACTTGTGATATTTTCCCTATATATAGACCTTCCTCACACAAAGTCCCACATTCACCGCATACGGCAGAGCACTCAAGGAGGCCAAAGCTGAAGCGTCTTACTAACAATATTCACATATCCAAGGTAAGTTGACATGTACCCTGTGAGGACCGTCATTTGTACAGATAGGACCAGAAGAGGACACCATGATTATACTGAGTGTTTATCACTTATGTTCTTGTACTTCATCAGTGAGGGGGTTTATTCTACTTGGAAGAGCTGTCATATCTTGCTTCTAGTGTGATTAACTGCAAGATGAGGTGGTAAGGAGGGATGCACAGAGCAGGAGGGAGAGACCACAGAATCATGAGGGGGAGAGAAAGAGAAATCAGGAGCGTGTGTGAGACAAAGTGTGAACAGAGGCGCCCCCTTGTAAAGATTCATCAGGTCCTCCTACCATATTTAATAACAATGTTTATGTTAAGTTGCCCAACATATATTTGTATACTAAAAAATGTGTATTTTTAAAGGGTAGAGCTTTGATCTGTATATAATTATATAGCCATTTGTATGTCATTGACCAGAACCACCAGAGCGCAGTAAAAACATTGCATTTCTGGAGATTATATAGATATTTATAATCATATAGACACACAAACATAAGTAGTGTGAAATACTCAGTATGTCTACTCTGGTCACATAAGAAAGAATAATATATGGTAGAAGAATAACTTCCATTTGGTCTTAGACTAATACATCAATATTGTCTGTGTAATCAACTTTGCATAATTAGTTAACCCTCTATTATTATCCTAAGTCTTAAACTGATATTAGATGAAATAATATACCTATCAATATCCTAGATAGATAGATGAAATATTCTACCACAGGGAATGCACATCCAATCCCATCTTACTCCTAAATGATACCAAAGTTGACATACAACAAAAGTCCTATATGGCATGGGTATCCATAATAAAAACATACCAATCTTTTCTACTATAAAATATCCACATATCAACATCTCAAAAAAGAGTACTGATGATTATAACCGGAAATATAAGTAAATATATCATCATCTAGCATATATATAATCATATCGCATATTAGCTGGATTGAATTATTTTAAAGAAAGTAAAAACTCTTTTTTACTAACTCATGAATGGAATTTATTGCATATGTTGTTCACTCAGATTCATTTGAAAAAAGAAACATTGTACCTAAAAATGTATAGAATTGCAATGAACTGTATAGATAATCATATGTATTTCCAAGAAGATGTTACAAGTATTGTTGTTGTTTAGTCGTACAAGTTGTATTTTTTTTTTTTACTAGTGTGTTTTTTTATTTTATTGTACTCTCTTCTTTTACTTTTATTGTAAGTTTATTTTCTGTTTATGTTTTGTAAGTAGGGGGGCTATTTTTTGTAATGTAGGGAGTTCATTTTATTTGATTAGGGAGTTAGATATTTAATTAACTTTAATTGACTGTATAAACCCCTCAAGGGCACCAGCTTGCAACTGATGGGGGTTATCCGTTTCTAGGAGGCTCTTTTATTGCTGCCTCATGTTGGTATAAGCATCCTCATCCTTGTATTAGGTACTAATCAATTGCACACATTTCAGGATGATGTCATGCCTTCAATAATAAATCACTAGTATATATTGCACACACCTATCAGTCAAAAAAAGAACTGAGAGAAGCAGTTTGCAAAGGTGCAACTAAAGTTACTTGAGAAATTTGGAATATCCTGTAAACATATTCACTTTTTAATATACATAGTTACATAGTAATTGAGGTTGAAAAAATACATCTAGTCCATCAAGTTCAACCTTTTTAGATCTCCTCTGATCTGCAATAAGCAGATTAATTGTTAATTGATCCAGAGATTGATCCAGAGGAAGGCAAACAGAAAAAAGACCCAGTGAAGCTTTGCCAATTGTCTCAAAAGGGGAAAAAAACAATTCCTTCCTGACCCCAGATACCGGCAATCAGACTCCTCCCTGGATCAATACTCCCTCTCTAATTATTTAGAATAACACTGAATGCCCCTTTTATTTAAAAATGTATCCAATCCCTTTTTAAAGTTATCTATCGAATCCATTGTCACCACCTCCTTTGGTAGAGAATTCCACAGATTAACCACCCTTACTGTGAAGAACCCTTTTGATTCTTTAAGGTGAAATCTTTTTACTTCTAATCTCAAGTGATGTCCTCTTATCTGTTGAAATCTCTTGGCCTAAAAAGTTCACTTGACAAAGCCTTATATTGACTCTGGATATATTTATATAGGGTAATCATATCTCCTCTTATACGCCTTTTTTCTAGCGAAAATAATTTGGTTAGTCTTTCTTCATAACTTAGCCCCTCCATTCCCCTTATTAGTTTTGTTGCCCTTCTCTGTACCTTTTTCAGCTCTAAAATGTCCCTTTTATGTAGTGGTGCCCAAAATTGTCCTCCATATTCCAAATGAGGGCGTACTAGAGATTTGTATAGTGGCAGAATTATATTTGCTTCCCTGGCTTCTATACCCTTCTTAATACATGCTAATATTTGACTTGCCTTTGCAGCTGCTGTTTGGCATTGAGCACTGTTACCTAGGTGGTTGTCCACTAGTACTCCCAAATCCCTTTCAATATCCCCTAGAACTCCATTACGTTTATAAATTGCTTGGTTATTTTTCCTTTACTGATGCATAACCTTACATTTATTCGTATTAAATCTCATCTGCAATTTAGTCACACATTTCTCTAAATTATGCAAATCCCTTTGGAGGAAAAGCACATCATTATCTGATATAATTACCTCGCACAACTAAGTGTCATCAGCAAAAATGGAGACAATACTAATTAGGTTTGACATGGTCTATCGCTTATAAATTCATGTTGATTCCTACTTATAATCTTGTTTAAATAGACATATTCTTGTATACTATCCCCTATTAACCCTTCTAAAAGCTTTCCCACTACATATGTGAGGCTTACAGGTCGATAATTTCCTGGATTTGTTCTTGCTCCCTTCTTAAATATAGGTATCACCTCTGTTTTCCTCCAGTCATCTGGTAGGGACCCAGTGTTGAGTGAATCTTGAAAGAAATATTATAATGATTTGGCAATTACAGAGCCCAGTTCCCTCAGTGCCCTTGGATGTATTCCAGCAGGACCTGGGGCTTTATTAACATTTATTTTATCCAACCTCTTTTGGATTTCTTCTGTGTTAACCAATTATTTGGTGCAGTTGCCCAACCACTGGTACCTCCCTTGTGTATACCGAAGAAAATAACCTATTTAGCTCATCTGCCTTTTCCTGGTTACTAATTATCAGACGGTCTGTGTCACATTGTAATGTTCCTATAGCTTCCTTCCTGGCCTTCTTCCCATTAATATATTATAAAAATATTTTAGGGTTAGTCTTACTCTCCTTTTCAACTGACTTCTCATTTTCTATTTTAGCCAGTCTAATAGCCCTTTTGCTGCCTTGTTGATTTCCTTGTACTTACGTAAAGCAGTCTCTGTCCCCTCTTGTTTGTATAATATAAATGCTTGTTTTGTACCCCTCATCTTTAAGTCATTGTTAATCCACATGGGTTGTGATTTACTCCTTTTACTTTTATTATTATTATCTTTATTTATATAGCGCCAACATATTCCGTAGCGCTGTACAGGGGTTTAGTACACAGCAAAAAACAAACTTAACACCTTATAAACAATGGAGGGCCCTGTTTTTGAGCTCAAAATCAAATGTACATAGTGCTTGTTTCCAAGACACAGACACACAATTGAAAACTTGCAAACTTACAATCTAAGGGCCTCATTCAAATGTGATTTGGCCAATTGAATAGGGCTCTATATAAGCACATAGCATGTTTTTTTTACAGAAGTCTTTAGTTAGTGAAGACCTTACTTTTGGATAGAAGTTCACTAACTAAAAACTACTGTTATAAAAAAATGCTATTTGCTTATATAGAGCCCTATTCAATTGGCCAAATCACATTTGAATGAGGCCCTAAGGGTTTAGGTGTGATACAAGAGGGTGACAAATGCAAAATGGCAACGTGAATGCAATTTGTTTAGTCAATTGGAGGGGTCTGTGTGTTGTACTGTAGATTGTGGGTGGGAGTGTTTTTAAGCTGTGGAGTGTGCAGTTGTAATTATAAAAGCTGAAGGTGATAAGATTTTTTTTTTTACATTTTTTTTAAGGTTTTGAGGCAGGAAGATAATGTAATGGAGCGAGGCAAGGAGTTCCAAATAGTAGGGGCAGTACTTTTATTTCCACTTGGTATATGGTGATAAGTATGTATATTTAGTAAGGATTTTAATGCGGTTCATTTATGTTCAGTATTTTTACCCTTCAGTTCTCTGTCCCAGTCTATACTTTGTATTGCTGCCCTTAGACCGTTAAAATCTGCCCTTTTCAAATTTAAAGTTTTTCTAGGCCCCTTACAGTTTAGTTTTTTTAATTCAATCTCAAATGAGACTGTGTTGTGATCTCTGTTTCCCAAAGGCTGCCCTATTTCAACATGTGATACCATATCAACATTATTTTTGATAAATAAATAGATAGCTTAGTTTCTAGTAGGATCTTGTATAACCTGGACCAGATAATGATCCCTGAGTGTACTCAAGAATCTGCTCCCCTTAGCTGAACTGCTGGTCTCATTTATCCAGTTTATTTCAGGGTAATTAAAGTCTCCCATTATTAGAACTTGCCCGTGCTTAGCTGCATTTCCATTCTGTAACAATCCTTTGCACCACTTTTTTAGCCACCCATTAACCTCCCTAAGCTCCTTCTGCCTCACTGGGTTAGCACGTGGCACTGGTAGTATCTCAGAAAATACTACCTGGGAGTTCCTCACCTTCAGCTTATTACCTAGTTCTCTAAAATCATTCTTTAGGACTCTCCGTCTTCCACTAACTTTGTCATTGGTACTGATATGTATCAAGACCGCTGGTTCATTTCCAGCCCGTCACAATACTTTATCTACCCGATCCACAACATGCCGAACCCGAGCACCCGAGACAGCAGAAACATTTTGATTGCTGGGATCTGGGTGACAAATCATCCTGTCTACCTTTCTAATAATAGAGTCCCCTACCACCAAAACCTTTCTCTCACTCTGCCTATGCTGCCCTCCCTCTCTTCCAGTAGAACTTTTCTCCCGGCTGTTAGAGGGAACAGCTCTATCTGGCATTGCAATTCCTGAACGGACATCCCCAACAGTTTCACTCAATCTGGCAAATCTGTTGGTGTGTGCCAACTCAGAACTGGCCTGCCTCCTCCTTCTGTCCCCCCTCCTTCCCCTTGTAACTATAACCCAGATACCTCCCTGGTCATCCTCACTAGGCGCATCTCCACCCTCCATGCTAGGTCCAGCTAAACTGTGCTCCATTAGCAACAACTCCCTTTCCAGTGGAGCAATATCACTAAGTGCTGCAATTCTCCTCTCAAGTTCTTCAATTGAGCTTCAAGATAGGCAACATGCTCACACCTGCCACAGAGGTATGGACACTGGATCATCTGTTCCAGCAGTTCATACATGTGACAGGATGTACACCGAGTGAGGTTGTCACTGGACTGAATCATAATTACTAATTACAGTGTGTGTATGTGTGTGTGTGTGTGTGTGTGGGGGGGGGGGGGGGTTGTATAAAGCACTACAATCTGCTCCACTTTTCTTTGAACTCCTCTTTACACTAGAACTGCACTTAACACTAGAATTGTACACAAGCTCACAAGTTCTAACTACTCACCTGCCCACTAATCACTGCACAAGTACCCAAACCCACTTTACTGTTAGGGAGAAATCACAGAACAAAGGAAAATAAAGAAAGAAATACCTTAATAATATATCATGTAAAGAGTCGGAATGACCAAAAAAAAAAGAGTTAAAACAGAAAAAAATTAAAAGGAAAAATCGCTTTAAAAAATCTTATAACAATTGCTGACTGATATTAAAAGTGGAAATGATCAATGATCTCTAACTTGCATCCACACTGAAAGAAAGTTGGAAGTAACATAGTGTTTACTTATCTGAAAAGGATTTGCCACTCTATTATACAGCACTTTAAAACCAAAGAATCACATGAGACTGATACTTGGTTACCCAATGAATTACAAGTAATGGTAATATCTGAATAGACGTATCTAACATTTCAAGGGCTAAGAACATCATGGCGATAACGGCTTTCCTCGGCATTAGGTTCACCTGGCAAGCTTAAACCAACATTTATTTAGTCCAGAACTTGTAATGCTTGATCAGACCTGTAGGGAGGAACTTCCTATTCTTATGTCATTGGTCAATAATTTGCCATTGAATTAATTTGCTGAACCCATAATTGTGGAAAGAGATGCTAAGTAACAGATAAACTCATGATAAAGATTAAAATAATCCACAAATCAGCATGGTAACAAATACACATCTGGCAAGTACTGAAAAGACTCAGGTAGGTAATCTAATAAGTATGTCCAATATCACCCCCTTAACAGGTGTATATAAGTCAGGTAAGTATTACATAGGTATAACCAATCAGACATTCTATAGAAATAACAGAATTAATTCCTTCAACCCTTATATATGTAGGAAATCAACACAGTAATGGCTAAGTCTACAATTGATATCTGTTAAACAAAACAGACAGACCCATTGCATTTAAAAATAAAAAGTCCTAATGGTAAGTGCTGAGTGAACAATATGAGTTACAGGTAAACAAAGGTATGCTGTTACCTCATGTATGTGAATTGTGAATTGATCCCGAGGAAGGCAAAAAAGTAAGCAAATAAAGAAGCACTGCCAATTGTCTCATTAGGGAAAAAACAATCTAATCCCCAAAAATTAAGCTTGATTGTGCTCTTTATCAATATCCTACCTATTCTGATTAACTGACATACCCTTGTATGTCCTTTTTAATCAAAAATATATCCAACATCTTTTTTAAATCTGCCGTCACAACCTCTTTTGGTAGCAAATTCCAGAGGCCCAAGCTTGGTAGAGAAGCTCTCTGTAGTCCATCGCCTCCTTTTCCCCTTTACTCAATAAACTACACCACCTTTGGAAAAAATCAGGCCACAGACACTTTTATTAAATAAATGTCAACATGACAGACACATAACTGGTCACATGACCAACCACAAGGTTCAGGCCCATAGACTGACAAGCGAGAGGCATCCTTTCATCTACTAACATCCACTTCAGTCAGAACAGACTTTACATAACAGATACAGATTACATCACAGAAACAGATTACATAACAGTAACTGACTAGCAATGGAACTTCCAGTTTGAATTTAAACTGTCATCAGGGAGAGTGGACACGTCATAATTTAAACATACATCATTTTATAGATAAACAATAAAAACAACATTGCAATAATATATGTAGCTCAATTATATTTTATATTTATTTATTATATTTTATGCGACAACCATGGTTTGGATTACCCATTAGGGGTTCTGCCTGCCCAGAATTCCTAGAAATATAGTTTATACACTGCATTCTGGGAACCTGGGCAGGGACATGCAAATGTGCCCACAAAGGCTTCACTCTTGTAATCCATTACCATTTTAAACATGACTTCTTTCAGCATATGCCTGCTGTATTACACAGCTTTCAGCAAAGCTCAGGATGGATTATACACAAGCTAAGAATCCCACCCACATACAGCTTTTTCAAGGTTACTGCCTCTCATCAGTTTGGGGCCGGTTCCTAGCTTGTGTAGTACATTTTTTTTAGGAGGTAGTTTACCAGAAAAATAATTTCATTTATGGTAGGCAGAAAAGCGATAGAAGCCTCCAGCGTACAGTAGATAAATAGTACATTTATGTTCACATTTGAATGTCTAAAACAAGTGAAAAAGCTTACTGTACAAAATTCAGAGAAATACAGTTATTACACTGCATTCTGGGAACCTGGGCTCAGAACTACTGTACGGGGAGAGCTTGTATGACGTTTTTCCTGATTACTTATGTTCCTAGTTAGACTCAATTTTTTCATTATGTCGGCCTTTAACTCTCTAAATTACTCAGTTTGTATTTGAAATACAAGTGATCATGTTTTGTGTTTGTGTAGCATATGCTCACTGCCCTCCAATAGAAATATATATATATAATATGGCCCACAATCAAATGCATCTAATAAACAAGTAATAGTTTGACGTGTGTATGAGCAGATATGTTGTGTTATGGGGAAATGTCTGTGATTTGCTCACACAGAAAAGGGAAAAATGGGTGAGTGCATACCTTGCACTTGTGCGCAGGGGTTCCTCCACTTCACTGCCTAGGGGCTCCAAAAAGCTAGATACAGCACTGGCAGCAGCTACTGGTATTTTTTAGCCTTATGAAATGGGGAATACAATGGCAAATCAATAAATACATAGTTTTTGTACAAAGCTTCAATTATCTAAGAATTGACACCACTTAAAGGACTACTGTGGCCAGAGAACTACACTTGAAAACACTGGAATGTTGTAAAAAGTAAAAAAAATACACAGCCTCTAATTTACTACCTTCTTTCTGTAAGTATGCTGCAGTAAAATCTACCATTTTAGTTTTCCAGCGAAGCACTTCCTGAGATGGTAGAAACTTCCTGTCTGCACTAAAGGTCTGCTATCAGCATAATGGGAATGGGTCATCTGGAACTGGCAGTTCTAGCATTAGGGCATGCCTGTCTAAAAGAGAACTTTGAAAATGATCCACATATTTTGAAAGATTTGCATTAGGGGACCACTGTGGTCAATTTTTTTCTATATGATCTTTTAAATAATCAAAACTAATAATGGTGAATGTTTTACAAAGTAAAAATGTAATAAACACATCCTTTATTTGATATGTTATTATTCTTTACTGTGAGTCCCATTTTGTTCTCTTTCCTGCTGTTTTCTGCTGCTTTCTTGGCAAGGCGTGTCCTTGTATGCTAATGAACTTTCCTTTTGTATTGATGGGAGCACTGGCAGTTTTCACCAGCCACATTTTCTAGATAGAAGTTTTTATAAAAGATAAAATTGTAACCATAAAGACCACAGTGGTCCTTTAATAATAGTTTGGGCAAAAGCCAGACAACATTCACTAAGCTCTAGCACTAAATCCAGCTAGTGTTTTTCATAGACTGTATACATATTGTGCTGTATATTCTACATAATTGCTTTAAAACAACCTAAAATGCAATTAATGAAAAACAAAATATATAAAAGAACGTCAAAACTGTGTATGAAAAAAACTGTTTTAAATTCTGAGGTTAAGTTTTTAAATAATCTAAATCGACTTAACAGAAAAGTGACATATTATAAAATATTTTTCTTTTTTCTTCAGTGAAAATGAATGTGTTTGATGAAACAAAGGAACAATTCAAGATGACACATTATAAATCGTCAAAGCTCACACTGAAGGATGTCCTGGATATTGGACAGGAGACTATACAGGAGGCGGATCCACCAGAATGTAGAAGATATCCCCTGGCCATTTTTATAAGGAAGCTTATGGGACTAAAAATGACTGCAAGAAACACACAATGTGTAGGAACAAGGGCAGATAACCCAGATGATGTGTTAGAGGAGTCTGATGATAATGAAGATGCTAAATCACCTTCCTTCCACCCTCTTGATGTTATGTGTGTTATCCTCCATTGTGCAGATATGTTTTTACAACAGGAGATTTTGTCAAAAATGTCCTTGTGCCAGTTTGCTGTCCCTCTGCTGCTCCCTGCTGGTGATGGCCCAAACTGCACACTCATGCTCTGGGCAATGAGAGATATTATGAAGAGGTGGAGACCCCAATCCTTAGCACAGAACAAAGGGTTTAGAGAAGAGAGTTTAGTGCACATAGACATGCCAACCTTTTCGTTTGTCAGGCTGGGGAAGAGCAAGTTATCCAAGTCTAAAACCCTTAATACAGTTCTCAGTCCAACTAATCAGCACCATGATTTCTTTATACATGAAAACATGGAATGTGGAAACATCCAACGGAAAATCTCAGATGGGTTGGTGGAAATATCCTGGATTTTTCCAGCTGGCAGAGCGAGTTTAGATACTTTCCCAGAATCCATTGCAGTTACCAATCTGCGTGGAGACCTGGAGTCTAACTGGAAACAGTTCAGCTTTTTATCACAGGTATCATCAGTGGTGTTTATATTTGTGGAAAGTCTCAGTGAGAGAGAAGTCCAACTATTATCAAACTGTAGTAACTCGGAAACAAAGTATTGTTTCATAATTAGTCCCAGTAATGGAAAACGTGTAAGTAATGAGACGCTAGGATTCCTGAAACAGTTGGTTCCTTTGCTAAAAATTGACCCAAGGTATATATTGAGAAAAGACAGAATTGCTAATGATGTAGAACTAAAAAACAAAATACAAGGAATTATCAATAATGTGTTGAATGACAGGCCTAAAACCATTAATCTGGAACATATGTCAGAGATGGCGTATAATCTCGGCATTCATGTGGATGAGAGCTCTGAAAAATTGCAAGAAGCAAAGACATGCGCCATAGAAATTACTAATGAGATAAAAAATGTGGTGCTGTATAAGGAGGAAACACTGAAACTACAAGGAGACCTGTGGAGACAGTTGTCACAAACAGAGAAAGAAATGTGCAGAATGAGAAAACAAGGAGATAAACCTGGAGAAGAATATAAAGATGAGTTAAGACAGCGACTTTCAGAGCTACATAGGAAAACAATATCAGCAGGACCTGCCAAGTGGTATGATGAAGTTTATATCTGCAATTACTCATTTGTCTCACATAGAGAAAAATTATTTTCTAAAAATGATAAAATTGGAACTTGACAAAATAGCTAGAGAGAGTCTGACTGCCATACAGTCTGAATACACAATACAATGTATGGACATATTAAATAACCAGGAAGCATTAAATCAGTTAGACAAGAAAATAACTGACAGCTCTTTAAGAGTTGAACACTTTCTGCGTGAGTTGGGGCAGTTTTATGAGGCTGAATACTTCATGGTGACACAAACACAAATAAAACAATTTACCAAACTCCCAGGAATAGCTGCAGATCTCCTATTGGATGGATTCCCCATTGGAGCTGATTGATGGAGATGCCTCCAAACATCCCCTACAGTGGGTAACAGATGTCCTCACTGAGTTAGATAAAAAGACAGGAGGAGGATGCAGAATGAGGGTAATAACTGTGCTTGGAGTGCAGAGCACAGGGAAATCCACTCTTCTGAACACCATGTTTGGTTTGCAGTTTCCTGTGGCCAGTGGACGATGCACACGAGGAGCCTTCATGACTCTTATTAAAGTAAAAGAGAACTTCCAGGAGGAGCTTGGATGTGACTTTATTCTGGTGATAGACACTGAAGGTTTGAAAGCTCCTGAACTGGCTTCCCTGGACCACAGTTATGAGCATGACAATGAGCTGGCAACTCTAGTCATTGGGCTGAGTGACATCACCATAATAAACATGGCCATGGAAAATACAGCAGAAATGAAAGATATTTTACAGATTGTGGTCCACGCATTTCTTAGGATGAAAGAAATAGGAAAGAAACCCAACTGTCAGTTTGTGCATCAGAACGTGAGTGATGTGTCTGCTCATGTCAACAATATGAGGGACAGAAAGAAACTCCTGGAACAGCTGGATGAGATGACAAAGATAGCGGCAACAATGGAGAAAAAGAGTGGGATCACATCGTTCAGTGATGTTATGGACTATGACTTTGAGAAACACAACTGGTACATCCCTGGACTCTGGCAAGGTGTTCCACCCATGGCTCCAATAAACGGTGGTTACAGTAAAAATGTTTCTGCACTTAAAAAATATTTATTAGATTTTCTTAAAAGCCTTCAAGTCTCTAACAAGTCACAGAATATCCATGAATTTAATGAATGGCTAAAAAGCTTATGGAAGGCTGTGAAACATGAAAAATTAATTTTTAGTTTCAGAAACAGCCTTGTGGCCGAAGCTTACAAACCATCTGTCCTATAAAATACTCACAGTGGGAAGGGCCTTCTGCAAACAAGTGTACAACTGGCTGATTAAGGCAGAGGACAAGCATTAAGAATCATACAGCAAATAAACTAGAAAATGAAGTGAGCGTGGCTTAAGGAAGATCTTTATCGTGTGCTGTTAAAGGAGGAGAAAACAATGGCAGACTTATTAGAAAAGTATTTTGAGAGTGGAACTGAAAATGTGAATCTTATAGAAAAATACAGAGAAGATTTCTTCATAAGTGTGTCATTCTTAAAGAAGGAACTTAAAAGAAACACACTTACCAAGATCAATGAGGCTGTCAGAATCCGTAAAGGAAAGTATGAGATACACAGTATCCAGGATAGATCCCAGAGATTAATTGAGAAGAAAGTAACTGAGCTTCTGGGAAAATACAGAATGCAAAACTGTGAGTTAAATGAAGAAGAAATAACAAATGAATTTGACAACATGTGGCAGAAGACATTGTCAGAATTACAAACAGGAGATCTAGAGAGACAAAATGTCAAGCAAGCAATGCTAGATCAGCTGAGAAATGACATGGGCAACAAAGGAGGGGGCAATAAATGAAGCTTTACTCAAAGTGAGAACCTTAGAGGAATGTGGGCAAACTGATTTTAAGGTGGACAAAGAATTCTGTAGAAACCTCCTGGCTATCACTTGATCATAACAGAATATACATTAGCAGAGATTGTTATAACAAAATACAAGGACTTTGCTGACAAATTAATAGATCAATGCAAAGCATATGTTACACAGAAGGGTTAACACAAAGGAGGATTATGATGAAATGTACAGTCTAGAATTATTACAGATGATAAACACAAGTCTCCAAGAGGAATATGTTAAGACACTTCACATTACTTCTTTGTTTCAGATGCAAATTAAGCTTTTTATTTTTAGAAGAGCAGCTCCCATGTTTCAAAAGATGCATAATAACTTTATTCAAGAGAATGACCCCAAAATCTGCCTAGAAAAGCTAAAACCTCAGTATTTTGTTATCTTTCAAAATATTTTTCATGAGAAACATGAATGTCAGCAGAGGGCCAAGAGATTCCGTAAGGACTGTCTAAAGCCGGCAATGACACCAAAATGACTTAAAATTATGAAATTACAACATTATTTGACAATAAGAAATCCAATATCAACCTATGTGTAATTAAGAATTATGTTGTTTTATTATGTTTATAAGGCAAGATATCGAGTAACACACAGCCCAGTACTCAAGGGGTTAATACATGTCAGGGAAACACATTGCCTTAGGAAAAATGTTTCTAATGCAATGTATATGTTATTAAAACTAAATACACTCATTTTTATATACTGAAGCTATTATTACAATTGTCACATCTATTTAATGTTATAAAATTAAAATAATAAAAATATAATATATTTATATTTAAATGTATTATGGTTCCTTGCCGCAGTTACAGCACTAGGTTTTGTTTATTATAATAATCATGACATTCACATTTTCTATTGGCTCCTAGAGCCGTCTCTCAACTGTAAAGCTTGGTTAGGTTACGCTCTACACTAAAATCTCTTGCGGCAAAGGATGTGGGCTGCGAGCCGTAATGTGGGGTTTAAAAGATTAACATAAACGTGTAACAAAAGGGAAAGAAAGCTCCCGCAGCTGATTTATGGGTGTGCTGCAGTTTACACCTCCCAATTTACATAGGGCCCTATGTTGGGAGGATCGTGGATCTCCAAGCTCATATTACCATGCTTGGTTAATTTGAACTAAAGTAAAATTAAAATCTTGTCCGCTGTCAGTGACCCATGTCTGGCTGCCTCCAAAAATAAACAGCCCTAAATCTCTAGGATTTATTCTGAGATGTTTTTCTCCATAGGATATAGTAAATCAAGTAATAACACCAGAAGCACTTGAGATTCTTAGTATCCCCCAGTGTTTTGATTGTCTCCTTACATGACAGAAATGATAAACTATCAGATATGGCGGCTGATCTTTTTTCCCTGAATTCATTGAGTAGTTTTCCATTTTTAAAAGAACTAACATTTTCCAACAACCCATATACTTCCTGCCCCATCTCTTTTGTAACTATTTTAAGATTATTTTCAAAGCCATGGAAAATCATCTTGTCATAAGCTAAAAGTGTTAGATCCCAAGGACCCTCTCCATGTTATCTTACCAATCAGCACAATTATTTTCTCTACAATCTTTCTATCATGGAACATGTCTGTCTCACATGCATGAATGTGACTGTTTGACCACAATACCTCTAACATATGTTTATTTTATATGTAACATCCTTTTTGATGTCTTGGAGGGACGGCCTCCAAATGTTTCCTCAGTTGTGAATGTCAATACCGTTGAATAAAATAATAAAAATGATTTTACAAAAATGTTTACTTTTTAATTTTCTAAAAAATCAATAAATAATATGGTTTAATTAACACAATTTATGTGTTAACATTTTTTGCACTTAAATCAGTAAATTGTTCAGTTTTAAAAAGCATATTAAGCTATTTACAAACATGTATAAATAAAATATATAACTTATTGTATATAGATATTAAGTGGAGTGTGATAGCTCTCATAACAAGTATCCGCATATAGAGCTAATTTGCAGAAAAATTTAGATTCTCATTGAACGCTTTTGCCCTCAGCCCAATTAACACATTTGGTTTGTTTATAAGCCCAAAACAGAAATCCAGTGATGTATTGCAAGGTCATTTAAACTCCTTATGTATAATGAAGGTATTTAGGATTGCTGAATATCCAAATGACAAAATATTATAGTAATAACATGTATTTTATATAACATTTTTATTTAAATTGATATAGTATAACATTGATCAAATTATGAAATAGTTATATATTGGGTATATAATGATATTATCTAAGGAATTTTATAAAATAAAAAAAAAAAACATTTTATCTCTCTGATGTGTCTGCTGATGATAATAATATTAGGGACAAAAATAAGCTTCTGGAGCAACTGAATGAGATGACAAAAGTAGCTGCAAAGATGGAGAAAAATAGTGGAATCACAACATTTAGTGATGTAATTGACTATGATCTTAAGAAACACAACTGGTGCATCCCTGGACTCTGGTAAGATGTACCACCAATGGCAACTATAAATTCAGGTTACAGTAAAAAATAGTTTGAACTGAAAAAGTACTTATTTAAATGTATAAGAGACAGATCCAAGGGCTAGGAGGTGAGTAAACACCTGCCCCCCAATACATTAAATATAGTTAGTGATACAGTTGGACCCCTTCCTATACCCTCAGTGATGTTGCTATGCTTAACTGGCCATAGTCCATAAAGAACTCTGCTAATATTCAATGCTTGGGCTGTGAAAACAAACAGATATTTTGTGTGATTTAGTTGTGTTTTCTCTTTTCTTCCACTGCTGGGTGGTAAACACAACAGAAGACTGACTATACTGCCATTTATTGGCTTTACCGAAAATAACAATTCCTAAAAACACACTGACATATATTGACTTCTTGGAAAAATACTTTCCTGAAACACCACTTCCATATAAATTCCCTATATAATGCAGAGTCTTTGATTGCAATTTAGGTTTTGGATAAATGATCCCTGCTCATTTTTACACAGTCACATTGTTCTGATGCTTTTACAGACATTGGTGCTGTGACATGGCCATTACTGGCTGCCAGTTAAGGTAACTCACATTTGACTGCCATTTATTGGTCATCAAGCAGGGAGCAGCCTACTGAACTAGCTATAAATGTGCATTCAAAATAAATTACATCAGAAACCCCTCAAACACAGATTATTATTATTGTTTATTTATAACGCGCCAATATATTCCGTAGCGCTGTACATAAGTTAAATTCCAGACAAGATAAATACAAATGAATACATAGCAAAACAAGGAGGGCCCTTTCTCTGAGCTTGCTATCCAGTGTCCATGGTGCTTTCCCCAAAACACATTGCAGGTGATACTCTTTTTTAAAGAGATGCATTCTTAGTGAGGTTTTGTATGTTTTGAGGCAGGAGGATAATCTGGTGAAGCGAGGCAAGGAGTTCCAGAGAATATGGGCAGCACGAGCAAAGTCCTGAAGGCAAGAGTGAGAGGAGGTGACAAGAGTTGTATAAAGAAGAAGGTAATTATCAGAACGAAGAGGGCGGGTGGGGAAGTATTTGGAGATTAGAGCAGAGATGTAAGGGGGAGCACTATTGCTGAGGGCTTTCTATGTTAGAATCATGATTTAAAATGTTATTCTAGAGGCTAAGGGAAGCCAGTGGAGAGATTGACAGAGAGGTGATGCCAACATTGAACGTTGTGTACGGAAGATGAGTCTAGCAGAGGCATTTATAATGGATTGAAGTGGAGCTAGTCGGGTGGTGGGTAGGCCAACAAGAAGCGAGTTGCAGAGATGATGAGAGTGTGTATTAGGATTTTAGTGGTGTTTTGTGTAAGATAGTGGCAAATTCTGGAAATGTTTTTTAGATAAAGAAGACAAGATTTATTTAGTCCTGCAGTGGAGGTATTTGTCAAAACGGTGACAAATGATGTAGAGAATCTTGTATCAACCAACAAAAGCAACATGACAAAGGAAGAACATAAGGCACTCAAGGAATAAATGAATGACAAGATGTTGTACTTAAACCTTCGGTCAAAGGTGGTAACATACTGTAGTAATCTGGCCAACCAACATGTATGTGGACGAAGCTGAACGTTAGCTTAATGTCAAACACTGTTATGAACGCCTATTGGGTGACCCAACTGATGACTACATAGAATTATACAAAAAGATGATTGTACAAGGTAAAAAAGGTAACGCCATCAGTGGAAAATAATTCACTTTTCTGACGGTAGAGAATCCAAGAACAGCCACATTATATTTGCTGCATGCATGTGCACAAAGACAAACATAAACCACCTGGGAGACCAATCATATCCGGTAATGGCAGTCTGTCTGAAAAAGCGAGCCAATTTTTGGACTCCAAACTTAGATAATTTGTTCTCAATTTACTGAGTTATGTCAGAGATACATGGATGTATTGGATGGATGTATTGAATAAATTAGATGGCATCACATTATCACCTCAATCATTACTAATTACGTGTGATGTTGAGAGTCTCTACACGTCAAAAGACCACAAGGCAGGTTGTGAAGAGACAAAATATTTTCTGAATATGGAAACCATCATGAACCAAAGAAAAAAACATCTTCCTCATCAGATTGCTCAAATTCATCTGGCATCATAACTATTTCGTCTTCAGTGACAGATTCTATTTACAAAGACGTGAGATGGCTATGGGATCTGTAGTAGCACCCATCTACGCCAATCTCTACCTAAGATGGTGGGAGAGAGAGTTGGTCTTCAACGATAACAGCGTAGTGTTCACTGAACATATATTACTATGGCTGAGGTATATAGATGACATCTTCATCATATGGGACGACACTGCCGAAAACTTTGACAAGCTCATACAAATGATGAATGACAATACCCTGAACTTGAGACTAACCCACACGATTGATCATGTGAAAGTAGATTTCCTTGACATCTCCTTCATTAAAGATGAGAAAGGATATATTAAAACAGATCTATACAGGAAACCAACTGCAACAAACAGCACCCAGTATTTCAAGAGTTCCCATTTTCCACCCACATTGAAAGAAGGAATTGTTCAGATATAACGACCTTTAAAACGAGACATGATGAACTAAAGAAGACTAAAGAGTTGTGGGTACAGCAATATGGCATTGAAGAGAGCCTATCAGAGGGCCCTTCATACTACCAGAGAGACGCTGCTACGCCCAAAGCCAAAAAACAGGAATGAAGGACCGACACGATTTATTGGGACTTATAGTGAAGACTGGAAAAACATTGCCCACATCCTAAATAAACACATCAACATTCTGAAAACTGATACAGTTATCAAGAAGTTTATAGGAAATGAAATACAGATGGGCTGGAGAAGATCAAAGAGTGTCAGAGACACTGTAGTACGCAGCCACTTTGTCCGAAGCAAGAAGAGACCACAGTCCTCACCAAATTGAACTTTTAGAAGTGGCAGATGTAAAGTTTGCCCATACATTACTAAAAGATTGGAGATGACTGACAGAACAGGCAGAAACATTTGTCTAAAAGGCATCTTCAACTGCGGATCACAGGGAGTAGTTTACTGTCTGGAATGTCCGTGTCCTTGCAGATATGTTGGTATAACCACACATGAACTCAAAAAGGGATTAGGTGAACATATATGAAATATATGTAATAGCCCTAAAGACATCATGAGTGGTAAAAAACTCACATCAGTAGCTAGACATTATAATGAATGCCACGAAGCAAAACCCCTGATCAAATGCTGTGTACTTCAGAAAATATCCCTTGGCATCAGAAGAGGCAATCTGGAACTTGAACTTCTTAAAACTGAGACCAGGTGAATAGCTATGCTAAATACCTTGTTTCCGAATGGATTAAATGAAAACAATAAATTTAGTGTATACCTCTGAACACACCAATGTAAATAATATTTCCCTTTTTCAACTCATGTGTATCTATAGCATAACGTAACACAATTTCAAAATCTAATCTCTTTGGACCATGTCAGCCTATCCTCTTATTGACAGATTAGCTGATTTGATATTTTCTTTGTGTCAGTTCTTTGCATACCTAATACATTTATGCACCTTTGCTCTTACAGGAAATCCACGAATACTGAATCTGAAAAACACTGATTTCAATTATTCATTTTTGTCAATAATTTACACAATAAAAGGCCTCTCCTGCTCCTTCAACGAGACTGATCCCAGTGGAAGCACAAATGCGAAACCTGCACGTCGGATTAGTTGTTGTTCTTGTCTCCCATTGTTGACATCACCATGCAGCCGTGCACTGCCTGAGACCACACACTTGCTGTTTACTGCAACACTGTCCAACAGAGTAATTATAAGGTAAGTAAAGTAGAGGGGACTAGTCCCAGACAGCCTAGTATAGGGTTTCTGAGTGTACACTTATCAGGGATAGGGGATAAATAGCGGGTCCCCCTAGTTACCAGCCTATTAGGGCAATTCCACAAAAAAATGCCTAGATAGGGCCACAAAGGTAAATCCTTGCCCCCTGCTATAACCACCTCTGCCAATACTCCTAAAAGTATTTATTACTGTATTTATAGACGTTATGACAATGTGCCAGTAATAATTAGGTATCTACCTGCTATGCAAAAAGGAATTGGTTGTACTGCATACTGTATATTGTCTGCACTTCTCTGACTTTTTGACTATACTGTGACTATTTTATATGTGACAGATATTCAGCAGCCAAATGACTGGCCAGTCCTGACAACCCTTTCCAAATCTTGCACTTTTATACATGGCCACTGGTGTAAATGGGAAACCATTATTTTACACGCCGATTCTTAACCCATGTATGTTTTCTTTTATATTATGTCTCAATAAATGTTACATTTTATCTTCAATAATAGATGGAGTTGGTCTTTATTTATCTACTAGCGAATTGCCCGTCAAAAAATGACGGCAATGAAATTGTAAGGTAGCTAATGCTGTTTGGTGTATAATAATGAAAGATCTAATACATTAATAAATGAATATGTAATGCTGTTTAGTGTGTAATAATGAAATATATAATACATTAATAAATTAATATACTTTACCTATTTTGAAGCATTGTGTTGAAGAGCTGTCAATGTGTTTTGAGGTTGCTGCAGCATTAGTGGTGTGGAGCTGCTGTGTAAGCGTGCTGAATGTGTGCAGTGTAACACTGTGCGTGCGCGAGACGAAACCGTTAGCGTAGTGGTGTACTTTCGCATTGGCGTAAAATGGCGGGTTATCTGTGGTATGCGTCTTTGCGGATTATCCGGCGGTGCTTCGTGGTGTTTTTTGAGTTTCGTGTGGTGTTTTGCGAGTGTGTTGTGGTGTTTTTCGTGTTGAGAGTGCTGTAGCCTCGTTTTCGTTTTGTTCATCGGCCATTTTTTCTCTCGCTTAGCGATTTTATTAGTGTCTAAAGTGTTTTATTTTTATTTAAATGAAGGTGTAACTTGTTTTTTTGAGGTGCTGGATAGTTCCTCTTGCTGTAGGTAAGCTTTTTATGTGTGTGTTGTGTGTATTTATTGTGTTTTAAATGTTTGTATGTCAGCGTGTTGCGTCCGATGTTTGCGAGGTCGTAATGTCTGGTAACGTGTCTCGTATGGTGTTTGCGTGTGTAGCCTCATTTTCGTTTTGTTCGGCGGCCATTTTTTCTGTCGCTTAGCAAATTTTTTAGTGTCTAAACTCTTTTATTTTGAGTGAAATGAAGGTGTAAGTTGCATTTTTGAGGTCCTGGATGCTACCTCTTGTAGGTAAGCTTTTTATGTATGTGCTGTGTGTATGTATTGTGTTTTGAATTTTGTAATGTTCGTGATTTGCGTCCGAGTGTTGCGAGTCCGTAATGTGTGTTAACGTGTGTCATATGTTGTTTGCGTTGCTCGTAAAATTTAGCGAGTGTCGTAATTGGTGTGTCGTGTTGTTTGCGTTGCGACGTGAAGTTTGCGAGGGTCGCAGTTGCGGGCATGGAGCGCTCCATGCCAGCAACTGAGGTCCTCGCTTCGCTTCGCTACGCGAGCCCGCAAGCGTTAGCAACAACTCGCATGCTCACAACTATATATGTGATTCCAAGATTTAGCATTTAATTACAGTTGTTTTGGGGGGAAGATACTAGTGAACAGAATTAAAAGGTGTCTGTAATTTACTCTCCTCTAACATATTCTTTAATATTTAGTTAGTGACTCTATGTGAAGGATGAAAGTTATTTCATACTGGTCTTACACTCAAGCTATATATTGTTTGCTTAATATCTCGCCAAAAAGCAAGTGATTCCTCAATAACACAGATACTGAAATTCAGTAATTTACAGAGCTGGGAACACCCAAGTCAATCTGCACAAAAAGTAATCCAACACTGCTACCTTGTGGAAAAAAATCATCATACATAGTACGAGTGATGCCACCCAAGGATTGACCTGGCTCTGTAGGGGGGGGGGAGGGCACCCTGACCTGTCTGTAATACAGATGGAGTAATCATATACACCCAGAACATGCTGGGAAGAATGCTCTAACTCAGGACAAGTGACAGCCTATCAAGCCCAATCCATGTTATGATTGAACTGCTCAGATACTGCATACTGCAGGGTCTCTAGTACAGCAAAGCATGAAAATGGGGAAAACTAAGAGAGGTATGCAAACAAAGTGCATCATCACTTACCACATAGGACCTCCAGAAGCAAACCTTACTCCCACCCATGCTTCCCAATCAGGGCTATCAGATAATTCAGACTCTGAGGGGCAACCGGTGGCCACACCCCGACAACATATGCATCTTTCAACCGAATCCATGGCAATGATTGAGGAAATGTTATGACCCATTTAGCAAAGACCGTTGATTCTCCTAAAAAGGACATTAGTGATTTGGGATAAGGAACTTAACTGCTTGAGGAAACCTCGGGTCATTTAACATAGAATAAATGTTTAGTGCACCGGAAGGCTTTCTCTGTTCTATCGAATAGGAGATTATCCAGTTCCAATTGACATTTATCAATCTTTCAACGCAAATAGGCTGTGGCATTGAATTGATTCTGTTGTTCTAAATTCCCTAATGCCTCCATGAGGTACAATTCTTTTTGCTTACATTGCTTCCTATAAACTGATGTAAATGTTATACAAGTTCCTCTCACGAATGCCTTATGGGAAACCCAGGTCCATCCATTTCCCACCTCTGTGAGAGATTTCAGATCAAAGTATTATTGTAGATGTTTGGACATCTGTTCTTGTATGGAGGGAATTGTGAACAATAACTCATTAAATTTTCACCCATATGGGAGTCTAAGGTGAGATCCTAATTTTAAAGTTAACAGGACTGCAGAATGATCTGACCAGGTGCAGGGGATAATTTTAGCATCGTTGAAGGAGTCAAAAAGAGATGAGTCGATTAATAAGGAATCAACACATGAATACGACCCATGAGTACTGTATATGAATAATAAGTATACTCTCTTGACCGGAGGTGGTGTCTGTTGTGGAAAAATCATTCTCACATACCACTTCTTACTCTGAAACCTAGGCATGACACCCAAAAATGTATTAAAAAAAAAAACGTGATCAGCAACAAGAGAACATTCAAAATGGCTGTTACTGACTGAATGTCTGCTGACTACTAATATAAATATATACAGACAAAGCTTTTATAATGGCTTACATAAGACAATGAAATAATCCATCTTTCCCCCATCTAGCTACATGGCATAACCCACTAGCAACCAATTACAGTTTATTTATATATGATATCCAATAAGTATATAACACATACTTTGGTAAAATCTGTGCGTATATCTACTTTATATGATACACTTGTGTGCAGTAAATAACACTTATTAGACCTTGGGGATGACCGAAAATACATATTTTTTATGTCTAAGAGCTTGTGTATGGTCTCTAACTGAAACTTGCTATGTCATGCAGATTTAACTATTTCTGATCATATATCTTCCAAAAATAGAAAATACTGGTTTCAAAGCTTACATTCCAGCCAAATATCACACTAACTAGAAAGAGTGCTCATTTTATATATATAAGCGAAAATTGTAAGAATATTTGTATCTTTTCCCCAACACCCCCCCATGACAATGAAAATTGTCATCAAAAGGAAAAATTTCTCACATCTAGCTAAACAATAAAAAGATAAACATATTAGGAAGTAGAGGTAAGATCTTCAGACTGGCATTTAAAGAAACTCTAGGTCTCTAAAAATATTCAGTCAGATGAGCTTCCTACAACATGGAGATATTAGATCTTATCTCATGGCGTTCTTTGCACCTTTTACCTTTATACATTCCCAACAAGAAGATTTCAAAAGAAAAACATAATTATACATAGAACATTAATATACATAATAATAACGCAATTTTAATAAACCAATATGATCCATGGAATAATATAAAAGTATTTCAATAATGGAATCCATAGCGTAAAGTTCGCAGTACAGATATTAAAGTCTGTTGAATGAAAGATTTACAATTAGTGATTATAAAGCACAAGCAAAAAAAAATCTAATCTTTATAGTAAAACAATAAATCCACGAAAACAAGGGAGCACCTGTTTGACGAAATCCATATAACAAAGAAAGAGTCCAATGTAGTGGATTAAAACATCCACATGTGCGGCTATATGTTACCAAGAAACAGTCCAGATTGCGGTGCCATAGATATAAAAGTCCAGATATGTAAAATAAAATACAATGGTTGATGCAGAGAAAATAGCCCCACTTAATTCTTCAACCAATTACCAATAACTGGGCCATAGAAACATTTTTCCTTTATACTCATTGTCTTATGAGGCATTTAGATGATAGATGTAATTTATTAACCAATAAAGTTTTGCACTGATATTACTAATAACCCAGAGTGTATGCATGATAACATCTTCTTTCCCTAATTACCTTTCCTCATCAGATGTTAGTATGTACTAGAGCCTCGCAAGTTTATAGAATAATGTGCAAAAATTTTAAAAGTGAAACAATAGCAAAAAGGAAGACAGGTATAGTAAAGAGTAGAAAAAAAGAAAGAAAATGACAACACAGTGAAAACATATCCTCATACAAACTTCACACAGGCCTAGTCTTACATATCACATTTAGGTAGGTTCTTCTTTTTCCATACGATAAATGATAAACAGGTGGATCATTTTCTTCTGGATGGTGAGATTCTCTTGTCAAATCATGTGCAGATCTTCATGCAAAAGACAAGGAGTATGTGGTTTTCTGACAGGTCTTTACATCTTTTTTCTTTTGCAGCAGATATATGTATTAGCGTATTGTAACGTCAATGAGCAAGAGTTTAAATATATCCTTCATTGGGATGGGCCTTGATTTTAGGCATGATTCTCATATTCCTTTTCCTCCATGTCCTTAGGCAAGCGTGCGGTGTAGAATTGCAAAGTTTCATATAGGTATTCTTTCTGGGTGATGGTCATGTCAATCCATTTCCGAAACCATACAACAACCACAAGTGAACAAAATGGCAAGCATGACACCGATTGAAGACTTCACAGAGAGTGCTATGCCTTTCCATCTTCCGAACCACGACTGAAGCCAGCTAGTGAATGGGTTTTCCATCACTCAATTTTCTGCTAGTTTATTTGACAGGGTGGTCAATCCCTCCAGGGCTTTGGTAACTGTCCCATCAGGTGTCGTATTATTAGGATGAAGGTGCAGCAGGCAGTGCCAAACATTTTACAAACACCTAGAAGCATGTCAAGGGCCATGCAGGTTTGCCACGTCATCAGACTTGTTTTATCTAGTTGTTCAGTCAAAATTTGTACTGCATCTCTTGTATAGTTCACACATCTTTGTTCGTTATAGTAGATTTAATATATCCAGTCAACATTCTTATTTATTGTTACGCACCAGGTGAACATGGATTCCAATTCTGCTGCAATTTTATTTCTGGCCTTGAACTTGTCTAGTAGTGCACGGGGTACTGCAATGGAGTCGAAGCTGCTACTCAAAGCTGCTACTTGGGGTGGATCTCTTCGATCGGGTCAAGGCCTTTGTGGATTTGTCCCTTAATTTGTTTTTGTGTATTCTCCTAGATCAGGGTAGGTTTTAGTATAATGGCAGCGATACAGATCAAAATTAGGATGGACTCTCATCCCACACTATCCTGGACTTCTGAAGGGGTGTCACAGTCTGTATTTGGGCATCATTCTGGGGATCCATTCCTGCTTCTCCAAGGTCCCTTTAATCTGTCTGAACATGGCAGTATCTTCACTGGGTTTGAGATGAGTGACCTTATTGGTTTCACTCCCCTTTGTAGCCAGACTTTGTGTAGCAGACAGGTGCTGGGTTACTCAGGTTAGCAGTTAGGTTCCCAGAAAGGTGCTGATAGAGGGACCCTCTTGCAGTGGGTCAGATGTATCCAGTAAGTCTTTTCTGCAATTTACACAGTTGTCGGGGTAGCCAACAAAGCTTGGTAAGGACCTTCCTACATGGCATCCATCCAGTTTTTCCTGATTTTAACAGATACTCATTCTCCTGGTTTAATCAGTTTAGGTATTTTCTGTTGTTCCTATATAAGGAGTCTCTTAGTCAGCAAACTCTGTATCTGTTGTCATCAGGATAGAGAGATTACTGAAAACCAACAAGAGAAGAAATTTGCAGTCTCCTGAAAGGGATAAACTTACATAAAATGACTGATCAAGATTTGATATTGCTTAATGCAGAGATTGTAGAGGATGAGCTGGATTTAGCAATAACAGATTTAAAAATCTAAAAATCACCGGGTGCAGATGGGATCTTAAATCAATATTACAAAATATATAACTCAATATTGATCAAACCATTGTTGACAGCCTTTAATGAGCTTAAAGGAGAGGGTAGAATCCCAAGAGAGATGTTAGAGGCAATAGTAATAACTATTCCTAAGAGGCATAAGGATTTAACAAAATGTGAAAATTACAGGCCAATCTCTCTCTTAAACTCAGATATTAAGTTGTATGCTAGAATTTTGGCCATGAGATTGAACAAAGTGATAGGAAAGTAAATGCAATGGATCAAACTGGATTTATTCAAGGTAGGCAAGGGGTGGATAACACCAGAAAACTGTTGAATCTTATAACATACTCAGTAGCGAGTAAAACCCCAGCAACTTTCCTATCGCTAGATGCAGAGAAAACCTTTGACAGGGTCGGATGGGACTATATGGAGCTGACGTTACAAACATTTGGCCATGGAGAATTTGGGTCACAGGATATTGGAGCTCTATATACGGTCCCATCCACCTCTGTCGATGCTTTAAACCTGAGCAATTTTCTATCTCAAACAGTACGAGACAGGGCTGACCTCTGTCTCCTATTGTTTTTGTTCTCATGATGGAACCTTTGGCAGAGGCTATACATTGTGTGAATAATATAGTGGGTATTACAATAGGAAGGAATGTACATAAAATTATTACAACATTATTTGCAGACGACGTGGTTATCTCTTTGACGAATCCTGTTAAACCTCTTAAAGGACTGCGTGATCTGATAGAGATACAGTAAAATCTCAAATTATAAATTAAATATTACTAAATCAGAACTAATGGCAGTAAATATGCAAGGTAAAAAACAGGCAATTTAAAAAGCAACCTAAACATATAGCTGGCATTCAAATACCATAGCTCCTTTAGGTCTCACTTTTGATAGAGATATTAAATCGATGATACAAAAAAATTCTAATGATTTATTAATAAAAATGACAGAGAAGGTGACATCATGGAAGAACACACATCTTACTTGATCAGGCAGGATTATTACTGCAAAAATGTTTCTACTACCACAGTTTAATTATTTGATCTGTTGTATTTCACTTTTAATTCCAAGCTATATATTAAAACAATTTCAGCTGTTATTAGAAAGGAAGAGTATGGCCAGGAGTTTTGAAAAATGGGGAATTTCCTATTCAATGCTTGAGACATACTATGAAACTACTATGAAACGCAATGGATGAGGATAGAATCACAAATGATGTTAAAAGGTGATTTGGACTTGATCATTTTTTTTAGAGAAACTCAATGAGAATTGCATCCTATACAAACTTCCAATTATTAACAGCTGTTGGAAAATGTGGGAAAAGTTAAATCTGAATAATGTGTTGATTCCCTTCCCTAGCTTACTGACTGCCTTGAGTAGTCTAGGTGTATTCTTTAGTATCCCATTATGGGCCCAAATATATCAAAAGATTTATATGTGGATGCAAGATTAATGACTTGGGAATGATTAAATAGGAGATCTGAGATTACAAATGAAGATTGGCTTCATTATAATAGATTGAGGTCCTGCTTGAAAAGTGTAAAACAATAAGCAGTAGATTTAAAAAAATATACTCCTTTTGAAAATCTAATTATATCCAATAACAATTCACATTTGATATCAAAATGTTTTTGAATTTTTTAAAATGAGGTATGAGGAAGAAAAAACTATTAAAATGCAGTCGTGGGAAAGGGACTTAAAACTAGTATGTACAAATAAAGTATGGTTCAAAGCAACATCATTTGTGAAGAGGTATATAAAGCATGCAGTGTTTAGAGAGGTACATTTTAAACTACTTAACAAGTGGTATATTGTACCAACAAAATTGTATCAAATTACAAATGATAATAATCAGAAATTTTGTCGGAGAGAATGTGGATATATAAAAGCACATTTTCACATCTGGTGGGAATGCGAGTTAATACAAAAAATCTGGCAGGATTGCTTCACACAGATCTCAAAAAGAGTGAAAATCAAAATACCCTTAGATCCTGCGATGGCATTATTCTATATTTTTCCACCTGAGTTCACTCTGGAAATGAAGGCTTTGATAATTCAGATTTGCACAGTGATAAAATGGCTCATATTTTCATATTGGAAGCAAGCCAAGGCTCCAAATTGGTCGGAAGTTAAAAGGGTGGTTAATAGAAATAGAGAATTTGAAAAAGATGTTCTTTCGACCAATCAAACAAACGGTCAACTGGAAGCTATGGGATAAACATTTTCAGTAAGTCCTTTTTGGACAATTAATGGCTAAATGATGAAATTAATAAATAAAAACTGGGGAATTTGTGCAATAGAAGCAATGTACGGGTTTATAAACTCAAATGCTTAATACTTAAAATAGAGTATCTATTTACCCTTGTGAAGGAAATAATAACATAAAGAGGTTCCAGAAGAAAGGAGAAGTGGATACAAATGTTAAGAATTAATTATGCTACATTGTGTGTTTATGCTCTTCGTTATGTAATCAGGATGTATTGTGATTTTTTTTGCTCAAATAAAAAAAAGAAAAAAAAAGGATAGGTACTTGGTAGATACTTTCTCTCATCATATATCAGGGCACACTTGTTTTGTCCATCTGCACAGGCACGTACTCGCTGTCATCTTCTTCTGTGGTATGCAAGTGTGACAAAAATCCATACATACAAGAAACTTCCATACATCTTTTAACTAGACATCCACACATCATATACACTTATCCTAAAATGTCTCTAACTGTAACACAAATTTAACATATGCATAACTCTGTAGTAAACAAGGGGTGATGTAAACTAAAATTAATTAAGTGATAATGCAAATCATGCAAAGCTAATAAACATATGAAATACTTGTAAAATATATAATCAACCATTATTTTTTACTCGTGCTAAAGCATCAAAAATCATCATTAAGATAGTTTCAATACTACTAATTATGTCTCTATAAGTGATAAGACATTACTTGATTTATCTTGCAACAGTTTGTATATTTAAAAGGAAATTGCTAATTTATTACTGTCAGTATACATTTACTAATAAAGCTCTAAAATATTTTCTTAACTCATAATGTAATCCATCTCGTATCATATTTCTGTCTTAGAGGCTTGGAAATACCTTGAAAAGATTTTCACAATTGTTTACTCATTTGTACCATGGCAATCATCTGAGCTGAGGATGGGCCTGGCGGAATAGATGTCACAATATTATAGTGAACAACATGAATAACATGAATAAGCAAAACATAACACATAACATAATTTCACCTTTTTAAACCTTAAAAATAATTAATTCTATTTAACAGATACTTTTGCACCTTAATATTATTCTTAAAAAAAATGTACTGAACAACTACTATATCTCAGAAGAGATATATTGGGTATTTACAAAAAGATTCTGGCAGAAAGGAACAGTTTTGTTTCTACTAAATTTTCTGTACATAGCCTGGAATTAGAAACTAAGGGCCCTATTAAATTCGAGCTGCGCATGAAATCGTATCTCGCAAAGGCAGTTTTACTGCTGTTTGCGAGTACCGAATCTCTCGCAGCCTGCTTTGCGATATGACTGCGAGAAAATGGCTGAGAATAGGCTCCGAGAGAGCTACGTAGCCTTAAATCTATGCATGAGTCTCGCATATCGTAAGAGTCCCTACGTGGACAAAAAGTCCACGCAAGGGATCCGAAAGCCTCTAGGTGCTGCCTCGGAACAGCCCGAGACAGCCGTGTGAGGCTCCGCCCTGCACCCTATACACATCCCCATGCTGCAGGGGTCTCTATCAGGACCCCTGCAGCACCCCCACATTAACCCCTTGCAGCGGGGGTCCCCGATCTGCATAGATCAGGCCCCCCGCTGCATTTAAAATTTTTAAATTCCCCGCCGCGGCTCCTTAAAGGGGCCGCGGCACACTATTACCCAATCCCGGCCGCGGCACTTAAAATTAACCCCCCTCTATGCTGGGGGTCCCCATCGGGACCCCCGAAGTGTCCCCACATGAACCCATTGCAGGGGGGGTCCCCGATCTGAATAGATCAGGCCCCCCGCTGCATTTAAAACTTTTAAATTCCCCGCCGCGGCTCCTTAAAGGGGCCGCGGCACACTATTACCCAATCCCGGCCGCAGCACTTAAAATTAACCCCCCTCTATGCTGGGGGTCCCCATCGGGACCCCCGAAGTGTCCTCTTATAAACCCCCTGCAGCGGGGGGCCCCGATCGGCACCGATCGTGACCCTGCTGCAATTCAATTTTAAATTTCCCGCCTCGCGGGTCCTCAAAGGACCGTAAAGGTCCTGAAAGGACTCGCACTAAAAATATTAACCCCAGGCAACTATAATTACCCCATTAACTCATGGTGGTCAATACAGACCACCATAAGGCCTAAATTAACCCATTAACTCATGATGGTCAATACAGACCACCATAAGGCCTAAATTAACCCATTAACTCATGATGGTCAATACAGACCACCATAAGGTCTAAATTAACCCATTAACTCATGATGGTCAATACAGACCACCATAAGGCCTAAATTAACCCATTAACTCATGGTGGTCAATAAAGACCACCATAAGGCTCTATTTAACCCATTAACTCATGGTGGTCAATACAGACCACCATAAGGCTCTATTTAACCCCATCAGTCCCATAAGGGTATATTATTACAATTATGGGCCTGTTACAACCCAACATTAACCACATAAGTGCCTTGATGGTCCTCAAGGACCATCATGACACTAACTACAAACACTACACTATAACCCCCAATAAACCATTTAATCTAAACTAACCCCCCTCTACACTAATCTATTAACACTTACACTACCTACCTACACTACCTACCCCCTAATAAACCTCCCCAACACTCTAATTACAAAAAAAAACAACCTACAGTACAGAAAACAAATAAACCTACAGTACAGCAAAAAAAAAAACTACAGTACAGCAAAAAAAAAACTACAGTACATAAAATAAAAAAAAATTACAACCCCACCCCCCACTACAGAAAATAAAAAAATTACACACCTGAAAAGGAAAGACAGATAAACACAATACAATACATACATATAATACATTACATACATTAGATACAATACATGACATTACATATAATATATTAAATATAATATATTAAATATAATATATTAAATATAATACATTACATACTTTACATACAATACATGACATTACATATAATATATTAAATATAATATATTAAATATAATATATTAAAGATAATATATTAAATATAATACATTACATACATTAGATACAATACATGACATTACATATAATATATTAAATATAATATATTAAATATAATACATTACATACATTACATACAATACATGACATTACATATAATATATTAAATATAATATATTAAATATAATATATTAAAGATAATATATTAAAAATAATACATTACATACATTAGATACAATACATGACATTACATATAATATATTAAATATAATATATTAAAGATAATATATTACATATAGTCCAAATCAAATACCCCCTATCTATCTAACATACAATCTATTTAATTTAAAAAAAATCCTAACTATATCAAATACATCCCCCTATCTATCTAATATACAAAAAATCCTAACTACATACACAGACCCTAATTCTAAAATAAAATAAAATAATTACAGTCCTAACTACATACACAGACCCTTATTCTAAAATAAAATAAAATAATTAGAGTCCTAACTACACAGACCCTAATTCTAAGCTAAAATCAATAAATTAAGGCCACTTACCTTTAAGATATTGCTTCAGATCACTAACCTATGGGTCAAACAAAAAAAAAAATTAGTACAAAACATTAACATCCAATAAATAAAGATTCTATACATTCTAAATAATATACTCACCTTTACAGCATGTCCCGTCACTGTTTAGCTCTTCCGGCGCGGTCCTGTTAAAAAAAAAACACAATACATGAATACATTATGTGATGGAGTGCCACTAGGGGTCACAAGAGAGCCCTGTAAGACTTCTCCCCTGAGAACCAAAAGAGTTAAATCCAGACAGTTATCAGAGGCTAAATGGAAACCCAGCTGGATACTGCTTTTAAAAACAGCAGAGAGATGGGTGGAGTTTCTCTCACTTAGGCTTGGGCCTAACAGCCGTGAGCTGTGTGTGAAAGCCCTGGACAGCTCAGCTGCGGGGATCCTAAGAGCTGGGATTTGTGCTGGAGCGAGACAGTCAGGAAGGCTGCGGAGTTCCAGAGTTTGCGCACAGAGAAGACTTCTGTGGTATTGGAGATATTCCACAGAGAGAGGATTATCTAAAGACCCCATCCCTGGGAAGCCGAAGGCAACAAGGGATAGAAAGGTTGGTGACAAATATATGTTGTTTTCACCATATGAGGATGAGAAGTACAAATGCCCCAGGAAGAAGAGTGCATTGAGAGAAAGTGATAGTTCCTCATTTCAAGAGGGTGACAAGGGCCCTAGGCTTCACCCACTATTGGCAGAAGCCGTAGGGGAAAAGACATCAGAGACTGTATGTTTCCTGGCCACAAGGTGGCAATATAACAAAGTTAAGAGACTGTTTGTTTCCTGGCCACAAGGTGGCGATATATCACAAGAGACTGTTTGCATCCTGGCCACAAGGTGGCACTCTCCTGTCACAGATAAGCTGCGCAGGATATAGTCAGGGCGTTCCTGAGTATAGTAAGCACGTTTATGTAGGGTTTTATTTTGTTGCTGAATACTGAAGGGGTTAACATATTCTGCCAATGAAGGGGTTAACATATTTTGCTGACACATAGCCTAAGCATAATATCATGTGCCTATCCTTGAGATGTTTGTCGACCTTACTAAAACACAAAACATTTCTAGTTGTTCTAAAAAACAGAAAACACCTGATTATATGTCCTTGTACCGACTAACATGAACTGTGAAAATCGCTCTAATATCCGCCTTCTTTTGCAAGTATAAAGTCTATGCAATGACGTAGCAATAAACGGAATTAGTACTGAGACTGATTGTGTGTGTGTGTCTTACATCCAGTACGGTTCCACAGAATTCTGGTTGGGCCCAGTGTTTCCAAGCCGCCAACTACTGATTAGGAAGCCCCAACAAACTGGTGTCAGAAGTGGGATACAGAGATCGAAGTACGACGGAGTGGGTGAGTAGAGTGAATTGTGTCTATTTGCACCTTCCTTTGCTCCCACTCTCGTCGTCCTTTGTAAACTGTATATAAGTATATAAGTTGGGCATACAATCCCTGCGGTAGGGAGAATTAAAAAATTAAGAATTAAGTCTTTGGTAGACTGTAGGCATAATCCCTAAAGGTAGGGAGACTCTCTAAGGAAGAGAGTGTAAAATTAGGCCTCTGGAAGGCCATATATATATCAAGGATATATATATATATATTATTCCTAAGGTGGGAATAGAAAGGATAAAATTGATATAAATATATACTTGACGGCTTGGTTTACAGTGCCCAAAATCCGCTTTTGCTTGCTGATTAATTTTGCTGTATTGCTGTGCTGTTTAAGATAAGAAATGTTTGTTATTCTGTGTAAAAATCAGGAAGTAAGTATAGCTCTGGACACTGTAAGACGCACCGTCTCTGTGTCTAGGGGCAACCCGTTAACTCGAGAATATCTTTCAGGACTGTCCGAGATATTTCAGCTCGGTACAGACGAATCCTGTTCTCGGATTAAAAAACTGTGATAGCAAATAAGGTTACGTTGTCTATTGAGACAACCACCTAAAGTTTTTTTTAGAAGGATAGTTGTAAATGGTTACTTCCCAGTCTAAACCTCCCAAAGCTGTCATATGTAATTATATACACAGAGTAACATCAGGTCCCGTGAAAGAGCAAATGAGATAAGAACACAGAAATATTAAGGAACTTTTTCTTCTCTTTACATACATTTATATAATATTCTGATTGCTTTTGTTTATAAAGTAGATGGATTGTCTTGTGTTTTTGCTGCAAATAAATTTGTGAGTGTTAGCTGTACTTTCTTTTCTTTGCAATACAATTGAGAAATGCAGGTTAGAGAATTTTTTTCTGTGTCTTTAAAGGCTGTGTCCACCACTGAAATATATTTCTAAAGCCGGCATATATGTAAAAAAAGGAAATCTTTTTCCAGAAATATGTAACAGTGGAGGATTTATGGTCTATCTTGTTTGTAAGTGTAAGACAATGTGTTTATTCTATTTTAAAGCTTGCTAAAACTTATCTCCGCGTCCCGAAAAAAAAAAAAAAAAAAAAAGCTGTGAATTTCTGTCTCCGTGCAGAAAATTCTTAAGGTCGTATTTAGTTTGGATAAGATGTGTATGGAATGTTGTTGCTGAACTTTTTAAGGTGGATTCCAGTATTTGTAGTTATATGTTTCTGGAGATGTCTCAGGAAGAAGTGGAGTGTTAGTTGGGAATTATTGTAAGTTAAGTATGGGACTGAAGCGAATAGTTCCTAGAATGTTATAGTAAGTGATTTGGAAGAGAGATTTTGTATGTGAATTTGATCCAAAATGGAGTTTGTTTTTGTATAGATTGCAAATAGTAAATACGGAAAGAGAAAACAGGCAGCCCTTAACCCCCGAATTAATCCTTCTACATATATGATGTATCTGAAGTGAATGTGTCAAGCTCAGACTGACATTAGACTTTTTATACAGACTTTTAGACTCTGATACAGAGTCAGGATGGAATTGGGCTAACATCCCTTCCATTACGTGACAATGACTTTAGATTTGTCCAGGATTTAAGGGCAATTCATTACTTAGTCATCCCAATTGCCCCGATTGTCCCTGATATCACTGCTCTCATTATGGCCATTTCCCATGACGCCACTATATTTATTATTATTGATTTATCAAACGCATTATTTTTGGTCCCATTGGACCTTGAGACACAACTACTTATGGTTTTCACTTTTTGATGGGTGCCATATAACATGGACCCGTCTTCCCCTAAGGCTACGTGGATTCACCAGCTGCTTACTCACTGGTGCTCCAACAATACCTTGAGGTCATGGACCCGTGTCATGGTTCTGTCCCCATTCAGTCCGTCACAAGGACCTACTGTTTGGTATGTACTCCTAACGGGGAAGCCAAAAAGACAGGATTCACTCAGTCTGCTACAGCACCTAGCAGCTGAAGGTCACAAGGTAACTAAAAACAAAATACAAATGGGGGCAACACATGTTTATGATTAATTATTGCAGGCAATGGATCCCTGAATGCTCACTATAACTCCATTTTACGTACGGCTGCTAAGGGGGACAGCCCAGAGCATATTCAGTGGACTCCAGACATGACTAAAGCTTTTGTGACCTTAAAAGTTAGCATTATGCAGGCTCCCATTTTAGGACTACCTGATTATTGTAAACTTTTTCATTTGTATGCAAAGGACAACTGTAAAACCATGGCCGCGGTCTGTGGCCAAGATCACGGAGATAGTATGTGTCCCGTTGCATTATTTTCCAAAGTAGACCCTACTCCGGTCCAGGGGATGCTGGCGTGTCTCCAAAAACATTTGGTTCATTGTGATGTGGCCGTACAGAAAGCATCCCCCCCCCCTTTCCCCCGCTCAAGAGCAGGGACAGAGAGAAGCTGCAGCTGCAACCCAAACCCCCCCCTGCTGCATCCAGTAGTACACTGAAAACGAAACTAGTAATAACTGATAAAACATAGCAAGTACAAGGAATCGCAATGATTTTATATTTAGAGGTAATGCTTTAACTGACCGGGTAGCAACAGTTGCAAGTGTCATTTTTGCATCAGAATCTTAAAATCACACTGCCAGACATACATACAAAGATGTATACAGTGTCTACAGAATAACTCTACAGTACCTAACAAAGCATTACATGATCATTTGCCTCCACCCACAGCTTGATTTTACTCATATCCCAGACAGGATCAAAGCAATTGTACCTGTTGGTGATAGTAGACCAGTTCTCACGGTGGCCTGTGGCCTTTGTAACACCCAGAGAGGATGCTAAGACGGTAGCTAAAATATTAACTACCGAGATAATACTGAGATATGGATGCCCATTGCAAATTAATTCTGATAATGGACCAGCCTTTATTAGTGCGGTAATTAAGGAACTGGTACAATGGCTGCAGATAACCTGGAAATTCCATATCCCTTACCATCCTCAGAGTTCAGGCATAGTGCAAAGAATAAACCGCACTATTAAGGAGAAACTTACAAAGGCCACTGCAGGTACATGGGTGAACTGGCAGAAATACTTATCTGCCATTCTAGCAGAAATTAAGATGACTCCTAATAAGTCTACTAAATTGTCCCCTTTTTGAGATTCTAATGGGAAGACTATTTCCAACTCCTTGGGTAAAAGGCCCACTTGTAATGATGTCTGGTGATCTTGATCTTATAAGAGAACAATATGTGCAACAATTGATTGATACATTGAATGGCATCTATGGTGATGTGTCTTCTCGCTTTTCCTTCACCCTCACAGGAACCAACACATCCGTTCCAGCCAGGTGACCTCGTCTGTGTCCTTCCAGCCAGGTGACCTCGTCTGTGTCCGACAACTGAACAGAGCAAAGAAGGGAGGCTTCCCATTCGGACCACCGACTACCGATGTAGCAGTAACCAGGACTGCCGTCCTCACTGACTCACAGGACATCTGGATCCACGCATCACGTCTGAAGCTGTGTCCAAAGAGGGGTGAAGCAGGTGACAAAGTCCCCGTGAAAGCGATTGAAGACAGCGATAATGAAAATGTCAAACCTACTTCTGCATCCACAGAATGCATGGAAGAACTTTCTCCTATTGATGTGCTTTATGCTCCTGATTTATTTGTCCTTATGGACATTTCTTAATTGCTATTATGACCCAGACGAACTGGGACCATTAAAGTCTGTTTGTGGTAAACACAATAACACTCACACCAATACTAGTTCACCTCATAGGCACAAGAGATCCACAAGTGATAACACAATTATAAAAAATCATTACTGTGAAAGTAATACATTACAAGGATATGATCACTCCTTTAACATTTCCAATTGCTGGGTATGTGCACACGTCTCTACACATGGGGAAATGGGTATGCCCCTATTTGGCCTTCCAGCAGAAAACTTCACTCAAAGCCACATACTGTATATTACAATGGCAGTACACAACCCCGCAAATGGAATTTCTTTACTTATGTACAATCAGCCACAACACTTAACTCTATATGGATGCAACACGCACGTATTTCCCATCAAAATATAATAAGAGTGTATAATTTTATGTAACCCACACTAACCCAGGGTATAACTGTTTTAGGGCCCTAGGAAAATGTAAATCTGTTGGTTGGTCCACTTGCTCCAATACCACGCTTATTTTTATAGGACCTCCTCCCTTTCTGACCTGTACAAGAGTTGTTCACCTTGGAGCTGTAGAGGTCCCGGATGTCCCTACTTATTTTCCTTTTTTTACATATATATCAATTAATGGTACTGGTTGTAGCAACAGTAATAGGTCCGTGTCTAATCTCTTCCACCTTATGCCGCCTTCTCCAGCCATGAATGTATACTTTATCTGTGGCAGGTACGCCTATCGACGGCTGCCCCCTAATTGGGTGGGCAGTTGTTATTTAGGTCAAGTAATCCCATATATATACACAAACCCAACACTTCCACAAGGCTGCATCAGAACCATGATGGATATAGAGCAGAAGTGCGGGTGGAAAATATTTTTAGACACCCTAGGTATAACCTTCCCACATGCAGGCGTAGAGAGACTACAGGTAGAACTATCCATCCTTTCTCTACTAGTACAGAGGGCCTTGATTAACTCTGCTGAAGCAATTGGGAAACTAAACTAGGAGCAGGTGCAACTTTAGAATGGTCACTTTGTAGAATAGAATGGCTTTAGATTATGTTTTAGCTTCCAAAGGCGGTGTGTGTGCTTTAATAGGTAAAGAATGTTGTTCTTATATTGATGATAATTCTGTTTACTCAGTCATTACTTCCCTTGTATTAATTTGTGTTTTTATTACATACTGCAAGGCTTTATTCCTAAGAAATTTCAGCTAAATACTGTGACTTAACACCACCCGGTCACAGGTATATCTCATGTACTGATACCCTTGAGGGTCTATAGCCTTCCAGTGTCTCAGTTCACTTCCTATTATATATATATACCACTGCTTACATCCCAAATAAAGATCACGTTGTGATCTAAGAGGGGAATGAAGGGGTTAACATATTCTGCCAATGAAGGGGTTAACATATTTTGCTGACACATAGCCTAAGCATAATATCATGTGCCTATCCTTGAGATGTTTGTCGACCTTACTAAAACACAAAACATTTCTAGTTGTTCTAAGAAACAGAAAACACCTGATTATATGTCCTTGTACCGACTAACATGAACTGTGAAAATCGCTCTAATATCCGCCTTCTTTTGCAAGTATAAAGTCTATGCAATGACGTAGCAATAAACGGAATTAGTACTGAGACTGATTGTGTGTGTGTGTCTTACATCCAGTACGGTTCCACAGAATTCTGGTTGGGCCCAGTGTTTCCAAGCCGCCAACTACTGATTAGGAAGCCCCAACAAATACAAGCACTGTTTTTGTTCTGTTTATGCAAACAAATAAAATAGCAGTAAAACTCAACTTTGGACAAGCCTGCTGTGTCTTCCTCCCTGTATAAAGAAAAGATAAGAAAGTGCAGGACGCAAACCCCGCCAGAAGGGGGCGCCCTGTTACACTGGTGTCAGAAGTGGGATCGTGAAGTGTCTGAGTGCAAGAAGACAGCCCACAGTACAGTACAGTGATGGAGGATATACTGAAGGCCTTGCTGCAACAGCAGCAGCAGCAACTGCAGCAGCAACTGCAGCAGCAACAGCAGGAACAGCAGCGACAAGCCGAGGAGGAAACAATCCGCATGAGAGAGGCCACAGCTGCTCATCAAGAGTTCACTAGAAAGTGGGCCATCCAGTTAGCCCAGAATGAAGCTATACTGGACAACTATAGAAAAGATTCGGCCAGAGCTAGAGCCAATGAAATTCTTTGGGAGCTGACAGAGGATGATGATGTTATCATATACCTCACCATTTTTGAGCGAACAGCCATTAGGGAGGCGTGGCACAAACGGTACTGGGCCAGCCTCATTGCCCCGTATTTGACGGGCGAAGCTCAGAAAGCTTATCTGAGCTTGAATGAAGAAAATAAAGAAAATTATGATGACCTCAAAGCTGAGATCCTTGCCAGAGTTGGAGTTACCCGGGATGTCAGAGCACAGAGAATCAGTACCCAGAATGAACAGAAGGCGTACTTTACAACCAGCATAAAGGCGCTGGGGGTGCAACAAGCCAGCCGGAGAAGTGCTCCTATACTTCAACCACACGAGAAAGGTTCGACTGGCATGACAAGGAGAGATTTCCATCCAAATATTATGGACACCCCATTGGAGCTTGGCGTTGAGAAGTCATTTGGTGATATTGTCCAAGATAGACAAGCAAGGAACTGGCGGGCTGACAGAGGAGCCGCCACAGAGACGGCAGGAGCCGCCACAGAGACGGCAGGAGCCGCCACAGAGACGGCAGGAGCCGCTGATGAGAATGCAGAGTGCACAAAAGAAACTGTCGAGACAGTAACAGATATTGCTGAGAAAGCAAAAGAGCCTGCTAGTGCAGACAGAATGGCCTTAGAGGAAGAGAAACAGCATTCTTTAAGGCTCCAAGGACAATTCAAAGTTAAGATTGAGGAGCTTCAGATGAGAGAGCGGGAGATGAAGAAAGAAATGGAATCTGTTATCCAGTCCCAAAACAGGAAGGTTCAAGAGTTGCACAAGCAGCTACATGAAATGGAAGCAGAGAAAAATGTCTCCATGGATAACTTCTCATGTCAGAAGAATGAGCTGGAATACAGTCGTGAGAGAGAGGAAAGACTGATTCTGGAACTGGAGACAGCAGCACAAACAGTAAAAAGACTGGAAGAAGATATCGAATCGGAAAGAGCAGCCCATCGGGAGTCTAAGGTTAACTCTGAAGTTATCCAGTTGCGGATCCTGGACCTTGAGTCTTCACTTCAAGTGGAAAAGGCCAGCTACTCGCAAAGTGCATCCGACTTAGAGATGATAAAAAACCAGTTCAGAGAAGTGGAAGCTGCTTATCACAGAGAAAAGAAACGGGCTGACCGCAATGCGGAAAAACTCAAGGAGTACACACTGTCCCAGACAGGACATATGACGCAGAGCCTGGAGATGTGTCATACCAAACCAGACCGGCGAGAGGTAAAGATGATGCCAGACTATATTCCTGAATGGCGGAGGATGCCTGCATTTGAGGACTACAGAGTGTCCTACAGGAATGAGAAACTGATGCCAATTTGGGAGCAGAGGAAGAATACTCCCAAGTCTAAGCTGGAAAACATGGGGGACCTCCTGAAGATGGAAGGATTGACCCAGGAAGTAGCTGAAATCACTGCTAGGTGTACAGCCCTCCAAGTCCAGATCACCAAGCTAGAACAAGAGAAGAGCTCTACCAATGCAGAACTAGAAACCCAGAGAGCCCGGTTTGGTTCTGAGAAACTGCAGCTACAGGGAATAATTACCAATCTGCAGACATCCCTTTCAGAGAACACTGTACAGAAGGAGAGACAAGACCAAGCGGCTAAAACTCAAGAGGAGCAGCTGATTTGTCAAATAACCATATTGAAACTGGAAATCTCCAAGCTGAAAACAGTATTAACGCAAAAGGACAAGGAGCTTGAGGGACTCCAATATCGGGTGGAAGATGAGAAGAGGCAGAAGGTGCAGGTGATTGAAGACATGCAAAGAAATGAAGAGTCATCAAGACAAAACATAGCTGGACTCAACCACGACGTGGACAATCTAAGCAGTATATTGAAGCAAACTGAGGACAAGCTAGCAAAGTTCACCAGAAAACTGGAGAGCGAGGCCCAGCAGATGGTTCAGTTAAGGGAAGAGCACAATAAGGTGATTAGTGAGAGAGAGTCAACTCTTAATGTGTTTAATGAGTACAAATCCACAAATGAACAAGAATTAAACTCTTTAAACCAAGCTGTTGAGATTCTGGAGAAAGGTCTTCAATCAAGTTTGGCCACATCCGAGGAGCTAAAAAAGGAAAAATCAGAGTTGGCAGTTAAAGTGCAAGAACGGGATGCAACAATCCTTGATCTAATTGCTAAATGCCAGAATCTGGACACTGAGAATGAGGCGCAAAGTAAGACTCACGCAGCCACAATGGAGTCTCTAAAGACGCAATTAATTGAGAAGGACAACCAGTTACGGCTTTATGAACAGAGAATCTCTGGGAAGGAGGTAATGACAGAAGAAATCCTTCACCTAAAAGAACAATTGCTTGCTATGGAAGAGACTGTGAAAAATCTGAAAGATCTCTTAGAGAGTGACGTAAACCAAAGTCTACATAACCTCAAAAAGAACAGTAAGCTTTCAAGCTCAGAGAATTTAGAAAAATCCCCAGATCTTGGAAATGATCACATTACTTCATCTCTTGAAAAATCAAACCAAAAAGTACTTTCAAAAGAAGAGCTGCGTAAGACCGATTCAAACAAAACCAGTGCCAAGGATGAAGAGACAGAGAAAAAGAAAGACATTATTTCTGTCTCTAATAAAGAGAGAGCGAGTGTAGGCAAAGAAGCATCTAGTAAAGTTGAGAGTGGTGCAAAGCAAACTAAGGCGTCAGCTGTGATAGATCAGCCAGAAGAAAGCAGGGAAACAAAGGTTTCACGAACCATAGCGGATCAGTGTGATACAGAGCAGCAACCTGAAACATCAGCAAAAAAGGAGACAAAATCACTTGATACTGAAAAATCTTCTGAAACTGAGAAGAAAACAAGTACTTCAAAAAATAAACATAAAGATAAATTACTTCCCAACGAGAGCAAGCAGACGGACAGAGCAAACTCAGTGGTTGAGTCTCAATTGACAGAGGATGGAGCTGCAACTCCAGAAGTAGAGAAGTCTTCAAAACCAGAGAAGCAAGCTCCAGGTTTAAGAAATAAGCATAGATCCAAGTTAGTACCTGAAGATGAAAACAGTGGAACAGAAGGGAAGGAACTGACAACCCGGATCTCCAACAAGAGGAAGAGAGGTGACGCATTATTTGTGGTTTCCGCAGTTGCAGAAGCTGAGGAGCCTGAAGCAGAGGAAAGCATAGACCGGACATTAAGACGGTCGCCGAGAATTTCACGTCCCTCTGTCAAGGCCGTTGAAGTCAAAGAGCGTAAACCTGAAAAGAAACCCATTAAAGAGGAGGACAAACCTACTGCCCAGAAAGCAGAAAAAGAATTGGAAGAATGGAAACATAAGAGTAAGGAACTCAAGGCAAATCGTTATAGAGATTATGTAAAAGAAACCGGTTGTGAGAGGAAGGATACAACCAAATCGCTCTCTGCAGAATTATCTGAACTGCAGTTCCTATTAAAAGGAATTGAAGAAAAACAAAGCAATGAAGAGAAAGTGATGTCGATGACTCCGGTCCAGAAGGATGAGCTTCTGTTGTACCAAGGAAAACCTGTTCTTCTGAAAAGAAAGAAGAGACAGAAAACTGCGTACAAAGGTCGTACAGATGACACTTGCCTAGATGAGAAGATCAGGAGGAACAGAGTTGTGTGTAACAACCTAAAGGTGTGGTTTGGAGATACTGTCAGTATCCAACCAGGTCCAGAGGTGCCATGTGGCGAACAAGACAGTGTGTTCCCCATAGATGATGCGATGGGCGAAACCCATGGTAGTTTATTCGAGGGGTATCTCAAGCCTTACTTCGTCAAAGTTGATGGATCAATTGAAGAAGGGAAAGTTCTCCTGGCGCATGGAAGTACGCGTGCTGTTGAGCTCAAGAGAATAGAGCAAGACCCAAGCCCATACTGCATAGTTGCAACAGAGAATATTATGCCCTATGAAGATGAGCCCCTTAAACGAGAAGACAAGAGGAAGATTAGGTTACGAGTGAACGTTTTCGGCCTCTCGGCTCATGTAGCTCAACTACATGGTGTTGAGCTGAGGGGGAGGATATGTGATGGAGTGCCACTAGGGGTCACAAGAGAGCCCTGTAAGACTTCTCCCCTGAGAACCAAAAGAGTTAAATCCAGACAGTTATCAGAGGCTAAATGGAAACCCAGCTGGATACTGCTTTTAAAAGCAGCAGAGAGATGGGTGGAGTTTCTCTCACTTAGGCTTGGGCCTAACAGCCGTGAGCTGTGTGTGAAAGCCCTGGACAGCTCAGCTGCGGGGATCCTAAGAGCTGGGATTTGTGCTGGAGCGAGACAGTCAGGAAGGCTGCGGAGTTCCAGAGTTTGCGCACAGAGAAGACTTCTGTGGTATTGGAGATATTCCACAGAGAGAGGATTATCTAAAGACCCCATCCCTGGGAAGCCGAAGGCAACAAGGGATAGAAAGGTTGGTGACAAATATATGTTGTTTTCACCATATGAGGATGAGAAGTACAAATGCCCCAGGAAGAAGAGTGCATTGAGAGAAAGTGATAGTTCCTCATTTCAAGAGGGTGACAAGGGCCCTAGGCTTCACCCACTATTGGCAGAAGCCGTAGGGGAAAAGACATCAGAGACTGTATGTTTCCTGGCCACAAGGTGGCAATATAACAAAGTTAAGAGACTGTTTGTTTCCTGGCCACAAGGTGGCGATATATCACAAGAGACTGTTTGCATCCTGGCCACAAGGTGGCACTCTCCTGTCACAGATAAGCTGCGCAGGATATAGTCAGGGCGTTCCTGAGTATAGTAAGCACATTTATGTAGGGTTTTATTTTGTTGCTGAATACAAGCACTGTTTTTGTTCTGTTTATGCAAACAAATAAAATAGCAGTAAAACTCAACTTTGGACAAGCCTGCTGTGTCTTCCTCCCTGTATAAAGAAAAGATAAGAAAGTGCAGGACGCAAACCCCGCCAGAAGGGGGCGCCCTGTTACAATTAATACAATATATCAACAATAAATAAAATACACATATAAACAACTAAATATACATTTAACTTACCTCCCCGCGATGTCCCCGGTCTTCTCTCCTTCAGCCCCGGCTGGGCCGCGGAACCATCCGCGCTCTAAAAAAAAAAAAAAAAAAAAAAACCTAACGGAGGTCTGCACTGGCAGCCCTCCCCGATGCTAATGAACCTCCCAGAGTCGTTTCCGGGAGGAAATTGGCATTGTCGGCTTGTGATTGTGTAGTTAGGACTGTAATTATTTTATTTTAGAATTAGGGTCTGTGTATGTAGTTAGGATTTTTTGTATATTAGATAGATAGATAGGGGGATGTATTTGATATAGTTAGGATTTATTTTAAATTAAATAGATTGTATGTTAGATAGATAGGGGGTATTTGATTTGGACTATATGTAATATATTATATTTAATATATTATATTTAATAAATTATATGTAATGTCATGTATTGTATGTAATGTATGTAATGTATTATATTTAATATATTATATTTAATATATTATATGTAATGTCATGTATTGTATCTAATGTATGTAATGTATTATATGTATGTATTGTATTGTGTTTATCTGTCTTTCCTTTTCAGGTGTGTAATTTTTTTATTTTCTGTAGTGGGGGTGGGGTTGTAATGTATTTTTTTATTTTCTGTAGTGGGGGGTGGGGTTGTAATGTATTTTTTTTATTTTCTGTAGTGGGGGGTGGGGCAGTAATGTATTTTTTTTTTCTGTAGTGGGGGGTGGGGTTGTAATTTTTTTTTTTTCTGTACTGTAGTTTTTTTTGTTTTCTGTACTGTAGGTTTTCTTTTTTTTGTAATTAGAGTGTTGGGGAGGTTTATTAGGGGGTAGGTAGTGTAGGTAGGTAGTGTAAGTGTTAATAGATTAGTGTAGAGGGGGGTTAGTTTAGATTAAATTGTTTATTGGGGGTTATAGTGTAGTGTTTGTAGTTAGTGTAATGATGGTCCTTGAGGACCGTCATGGCACTTATGTGGTTAATGTTGGGTTGTAACAGGCCCATAATGGTAATAATATACCCTTATGGAACTGATGGGGTTAAATAGAGCCTTATGGTGGTCTGTATTGACCACCATGAGTTAATGGGTTAAATAGAGCCTTATGGTGGTCTGTATTGACCACCATGAGTTAATGGGTTAATTTAGGCCTTATGGTGGTCTGTATTGACCACCATGCGTTAATGGGTTAATTTAGGCCTTATGGTGGTCTGTATTGACCACCATGAGTTAATGGGTTAAATAGAGCCTTATGGTGGTCTGTATTGACCACCATGAGTTAATGGGTTAATTTAGGCCTTATGGTGGTCTGTTTTGACCACCATGAGTTAATGGGTTAATTTAGGCCTTATGGTGGTCTGTATTGACCACCATGAGTTAATGGGTTAAATAGAGCCTTTTGGTGGTCTGTATTGACCACCATGAGTTAATGGGTTAATTTAGGCCTTATGGTGGTCTGTATTGACCACCATGAGTTAATGGGTTAAATAGAGCCTTATGGTGGTCTGTATTGACCACCATGAGTTAATGGGTTAATTTAGGCCTTATGGTGGTCTGTATTGACAACCATGAGTTAATGGGTTAATTTAGGCCTTATGGTGGTCTGTATTGACCACCATGAGTTAATGGGTTAAATAGAGCCTTATGGTGGTCTGTATTGACCACCATGAGTTAATGGGTTAATTTAGGCCTTATAGTGGTCTGTATTGACCATCATGAGTTAATGGGTTAATTTAGGCCTTATGGTTGTCTGTATTGACCATCATGAGTTAATGGGGTAATTATAGTTGCCTGGGGTTAATATTTTTAGTGCGAGTCCTTTCAGGACCTTTACGGTCCTTTCAGGACCTGCGAGGCGGGAAATTTAAAATTGAATTGCAGCAGGGTCACGATCGTTGCCGATCAGGCCCCCCGCTGCAGGGGGTTTATGTGGGGACACTTTGGGGGTCCCGATGGGGACCCCCAGCATAGAGGGGGGTTCATTTTAAGTGCCGCGGCCGGGATTGGGTAATAGTGTGCCGCGGCCCCTTTAAGGAGCCGCGGCGGGGAATTTAAACGTTTTAAATGCAGCGGGTGGCCTGATCTATGCAGATCGGGGACCCCCCCTGCAATGGGTTCATGTGGGGACACTTCGGGGGTCCCGATGGGGACCCCCAGCATAGAGGGGGGGTTAATTTTAAGTGCCGCGGCCGGGATTGGGTAATAGTGTGCCGCGGGCCCTTTAAGGAGCCGCGGCGGGGAATTTAAAAGTTTGAAATGCAGCGGGGGCCTGATTGTTGCCGATCGGGGACCCCCGCTGCAAGGGGTTAATGTGTGGGGGCTGCGGGGCTTCCTATGGACCCCTGCAGCAAGGTGTTCATGTTAGGACACTTCGGGGGTCCCGATGGGGACCCCCGCATTGAGGCGGGGTTAATTTTAGGTTCCCGGGGGGGCGGGGGGGGGGGGGGTTGGAGTACCCCCCACGGCAGGGCTTATGTGGGGGACTGCCGCGGAGGTCCCTTTTAGGACCCCCGCAGCACTTGATGAGGAGTGGGAGCCTGCGATATCATCTCGCAGGCTGTCACTCCTCATGTACATTTACGCAGTGTTGATACGTACGGCCCTGCTGCGTAGCTCATACGTTGCTCGCAGCAGGGCTAATTTAATAGCATTGTAAGTTGGAGAAACTTTGCAGTACGTAGGGCTTAAGTAGAAGCCTCTTATTTACGAGGCTGGAATTTAATGAGGCCCCATGTGTTCTGAAAACATTGGATCTTGGCCAGTATAGCTGTATAATGAATAAATAGCATACAGTTTCAATTAATTTAATATATTTTGCACATTATATGCTTTTAAACAGTTTTTTTTATTGTAATATAACCTTAAAAATCTTTTCTTTAGATTTTTTTTTACCAATTACTGTATTTAGTTGCAACTAATTTTCACAAATATCAACCTTTAAAAACAAAAAAAAGGTATAAAAAAACACAAATATTAAAACACAAATATTAATCTGAAATTTATCAGATTTCAGGTTTTATATTTTCTGTAAGCAATTTTATTACACTGTTGGTCAGATTTAGTCGACAAAATTTGCTCAAAAATGCAACAATATTACTTGTGCACCGGTTTCCTATATGAATACCAATATTCAGCATACACCATTCTAGGAGATCAACAACCAATCTCCTCTATCAAGCAACACAAATTCACATGACAATCAAAACATACATGACGTCCTCACACATAGATAGATGTCAATCTAGCTCACACACTTCGAAACACTGTAAACATATGTTCAAACACACTTAACAATAACACAGAACAGAGGACAAGTCTTCCTTGTCCTCAATTTCTCACACAGCACTTACTGCACACAGTACTCACAGTACTCACATTCACATACATGGGCCCAATTCATTCGTGGTTCACTCCTTCAGCCTTTTTGATTTACTTCAACGCCATTTGAAATTAAAGTAGCAAATTTTAATTCCTTTGTCAATCCGTCAATCAGCACCACTATGCAGAACCCAGTCTAGACATTACTCACCTTTCTATTGAGGCTCACCTGTATTATCCTTTATTTACCCTATCGACTTCCTAGGGAGGTTCACCTTTTTAATCTTTATTATCTTTATCGCCTTTCTAGCGAGGCTCACCTTTTTTTCTCGCCTTTAATTAGGAAGGCTCACATCTGTTACGCTATATCTATTTTAATTAAAATCTACAGCGTTTATTAAAATAATACCTTGTCAGGTATTTCATCTAAATCAATTCTACGTTATATTCACTTCAACCACAGTATCTGATATTATAAAAAAAATATCTATATACAGGGACACATTGAACATCTCCAAACTCTGTACTTCACATTTTAAACAAGACCACCCTTTTTTTTCAGCTGTCATTTGCACTTCAAACCCCTCCTCTCATTTGCTCCTGGCAGCTCTATAAGAGGTTGGATCTTCTGACATAGGCTGTGAGGTGTCAAAAGTGGAGTCGGAAGGAGTGGGTCGGTCATTAGGCATGACGTTCTCTACGTCACTAAGCTCCACCCACTTGGATGGGGCTAGCTTCAACACTCTTTTTGCTTTCCGACTGTTCCAGCAGTACTACTGTATAGTCATTGGCTTCAATGTACTCCTTCCACACTCCACCACCGACTTCTATTACAGAGTCCTATGTGAGGTTTTAAGCCTGCTCCCCCACTTTCTCCACTTGGAACACATAATTTCCACAGAAAAAAAAAAAAAATTCTTGCTGGCATAAAAATCTGCTGATAATAAAACATAAACACAGGATCCAAACATATACAGACAAGACACAGCAGATAATTACATAATTGTGAGCTTACGAAATTTGCATGCACATAAATGTTTTTAAATTACTTTGTAAGAACAAAAAAAAAAAAAAAACAACTTTGGCAAATCATATAGATATATTTATCCTAAATATATCGTATTTATCGGCATATAACACGCACCGGCGTATAACACGCACCTCATTTTAAGAAAGGAATTTCAGGAAAAAAAAAATTAAAATAAAGAACTTTGAAGCAAAATCCTCAACCTCCCTCCTCATCCTTAACCCCCTCCTCAAACCCCGCATCCTCAACCCCCTCCTCCACCCCCCCATCCTCAACCCCCTCCTCCACCCCCCCATCCTCCTCATCCTCCTTCCTCAACCCACCTCCTCAACCTCAACCTCCCTCCTCATCCTCAACCCCCTTCCTCATCCTCAACCCCCCTCCTCATCCTCAACCCCCCTCCTCATCCCCCCTCCTCAACCTCAACTCCTCATTCTTAACCCCTCTCATCATCCTCAACCCCCTTCCTCATCCTCAACCTCCCTCCTCATCCTCAACCCCCTCCTCAACCTCCTTCCTCATCCTCCCTCCTCAACCCCCTCCCCAACCTCCCTCCTCAACCCCCCTCCTCAACCCCCCATCCTCAAACCTCCTCAAGCCCCCCATCCTCATCCTCCCTTCTCAACCCCCCTATCCTCAACCCCCTCCTCAACCCCCCTCCTCAACCTCAACCCCCCCTATCCTCAACCCCCGTCCTCAACCTCAACTCCTCTCCTCAACCTCCCTCCTCATTCTAAACTCCCCTCCACATTCTAACCCCCCCTCCTCATTCTAGCCCCCCCCCCTCCTCAACCTAAACCACCCTCTCCTCAACCTAAACCCCCCTTAATACCTCCCCCTCACTTACCTGCTTCTGCTCCGGCCTCCGCTCCGTTCCTTGACCCAGTGACGTCACATGTGCGCCAGCGCGCCATGTCATTAGCATATACCGGATGTCGGCACCCGGTATATGCTAATGACGTGGCGCGCTGGCACGCATGTGACGTCACCGGGTAAAGGAGCGGAGCGGAGGCCAGAGCAGAAGCAGGTAAGTGAGGGGGGGGGGATTTTGGGGGGTTTAGGTTGAGGAGGGGGGTTTAGTTTGAGGAGGAGAGGGGGGTTTAGGTTGAGGAGGGGGGGTTAGAATGCGGAGGGGGTTTAGAGTGAGGAGGGAGGTTGAGGATGAGGAGAGGGAGGGAATATTGGCGTATAACACGCACCTATCATTTGCCCCCTATTTTCAGGGAGAAAAAGTGCGTGTTATACGCCGATAAATACGGTAATTAAACCAAAATAAATCAAAGCAATACAAAAACAACTTTATTTGGCCACCAAACTTGTAAAAATATATAATATAAATTCAGCTTCTCAAATTACATATTACACTCTATGGGGATAAATACACAATGTTTGCTATAATTAAGTACTAAACGAACTGTTTCTTATCAAAATTCTCCTCAAATACTTTTGTTATCATTAAAGCAGCAGTGGAGCTACTGCTGGTGCAGAAGGTGCAAAACACCTGGGACCACAACAGGGTAGGTCACTTTATTACCAGCAGTAAATAACAACACAGTACGTCTAATTAGGTGGGCAGTTATACAATTATATATGCACTGGCTATTGATCAACATGAGTAACTCACTTTTTTTTCTGCTTGCTTTAGAGGGACTTACAAAAGTTTACTCAGGATGCAAAGACAATACGCTTACTTAGCTATCATACCTTAATTTTAACCTATTTTTCTTACATTGATCATACTAAGTTTCCGGAGCAGAAGTCAGTCTCGGGGCAGGTAATCTTCCCGACTATGTCCATATCACTCCTTACAAGTCTGCAGGATTCCATGGAAGGGATGAATAACAAACACTCCTACATGGATTTTATGAATAGGCTCTGCAAACCTAATTAGGGCCATGAATGTGGTTGCCAAGCATCTCCTCCACACGAAGTTCTGCAGCTTTGGGTGTTAAAAAAAAAAAAATGTGCTCAGCAACAAGAGAACATCCAAAATGGCTTTTACTGACTGAATGTCTGCTGACTACTGACAGAAATATATCCAGACACAGCTTTTATACTTGTTTACATAAGACAATGAAATAATCCGTCTTTCCCCCATCTAGCTACATGGCATAACCCGCTAGGAACCAATGACAGTTTATTTATATATGATATCCAATAAGTATATAACACATACTTTGGTCAAATCTGTGCATATATCTACTTTATATGATACACTTATGTGCAGTAAATAACACTTATTAGACCTTGGGGATGACCGAAAATACATATTTGTTATGTCTAAGAGCTTGTGTATGGTCTCTAACTGAAACTTGCTATGTCATTCAGATTTAACTATTTCTGATCATATATCTTACAAGAATGAAAAATACTGTGCGTATATCTACTTTATATGATACACTTATGTGCAGTAAATAACACTTATTAGACCTTGGGGATGACCGAAAATACATATTTGTTATGTCTAAGAGCTTGTGTATGGTCTCTAACTGAAACTTGCTATGTCATGCAGATTTAACTATTTCTGATCATATATCTTACAAAAATGAAAAATACTGGTTTCACAGCCAAATATCACACTAACTGGAAAGAGTGCTAATTTTATATATATATATATATATATATATATATATATATATATATATATGCTAAAATTGTAGAAATATTTGTATCTTTGCCCCTCCAGGAATCTACCAGACCTAATTTATCAAGAAATTTGGTGTTCTGTTTTAATTTTTTGGAGAAGCGCCCATTTGTTAGACTATTTGATGTATCCAGTGTGTGGTCAAATGACAGATTGAAGTCCCCACCAATTATCACGTTCCCTCTGGCATGTGCTTCTAGAATCCTCAGGAAACTAAGTAGTGTTTTATGTGGGGATGTAGTGGTAGAGTATATGGTAACTAGCGTAATGGACTCATCAAAGACTGAGCCTTTTAGGATAGTGTAATGCCCATCTTTGTCTACTTTTTTAGTTTCCAGTTTAAAGGGGAACTCTCAGTGGATAAGTATTGAAGTGCCTGCTATTTAGGACGTTGGCCATTCCAATCGACATTGGAGATTTAGAAAGAATGCAACTTAAAATGTTTAGGTTGATTTGGGTGAATAAACCACCGCGTATTGTTAAGAAGATAATGACAAAAGGAGTTCTCTCTTGCCCTAATCTTAGGCTGTACTATAAAGCTGCCCAACTGGCTTTCTTACCCAATTAATCAAGCATCAATATACCTGGGTTTTTATAGAGAAAACCCCATAAGTGGGACACTATTATTTGGCAACCAAGTATTAAACAACCTTTAGTTAAACATTCTAACCCAATGATAAAATGTACTCTCTCGACCTGGGACTGGGCGGTCAGGAGGTATCAACTTACCTCTTCTCTTTTCCCTTTAACATCTATTAGATCCTTTTAACATTTTAAAGCTGTCTTTAATTCAGAATCTAGACAGTGGAGGATTCTTAGAGCCTCATTAAATTAGCTCTCGTAGTTCTCTCGGTCCTCGCAAAAGGCAGTTTTTTGCTGTTTGCGAGGACCGAATCCCTCGCAGCCTGCTTTGCGAGATGACTCCGAAAAATGGCCGAGAATAGGCTCCGAGAGAGCTACAGAGTCAGACGCAGCGTTAAATATATGAGGTGAATCTTGCACCTCAGAAGAATCCCTACGAGTACAAAGAAGTGGTAGCAAGGGATCCTAAACCATATACGTGCTGCCTCGGAGCAGCCCGAGACAGCCCTGTGAGGCTCCCCCCTACTCCCTATACACATCGCCATGCTGCAAGGGGCCCTATCAGGACCCCTGCAGCCCCCCCACATTACACCCTTGCAGCAGGCGGTCCCCGATCTGCATAGATCAGGTCCCCGCTGCATTTAAAAGTTTTAAATTCCCCACCGTGGCTCCTTAAAGGGCCTGCGGCACACTATTGGCAATCCCAGCGGCAGGTAAAATAAACCCCCCTCTATGCCCCCACATTAAACTGTTGCTGCAGGGGTCCATAGGGAGCCCCGCAGCCCCCCATATTAACGTCTTGCATCGGGGGTCACCGATCGTGACCTCGCTGCATTTAAAAATGTCAATTTCCTGCCTCGCGGGTCCTTAAAGTACCGTAAAGGTCCTGAAAGGACTTGTGCTAAAAAATATTAACCCCAGGCAACTAAAATTAATCCCATAACTCATGGCGGTCAATACAGACCCCCATAAGCCCTTAATTAACCCTGTCACTCATGGGGGTCAATACAAACCCCCATAAGCCCTTAACTCTATAACTCATGGGGGTCAATACAGACCCCCATAAGCCCTTAATTAACCCTGTCACTCATGGGGGTCAATACAGACCCCCATAAGCCCTTCATTAACCCTGTCACTCATGGTGGTCAATACTGACCCCCTAAAGCCCTTCATATCCCTATAACTCATGGGGGTCAATACAGACCCCCATAAGCCCTTCATTAACCTTATAACTCACGGGGGTCAATACAGACCCCCATAAACACTTACTTAACCCTGTCACTCATTGGGGTCAATACAGACCCCCATAAGGCCTTAATTAACCCTGTCACTAATGGGGGGCAATATAGACCCCCATAAGCCGTTCATTAACCCTATAACTCATGGGGGTCAATACAGACCCCTATAAGCCCTTCATTAACCCTATAACTCATGGGGTTTAATACAGACCCTCATAAGCACTTAATTAACCTTGTCACTCATGGGGGTCAATACAGACCCTCATAAGCAAATAATTAACCCCATCACTCATGGGGGTCAATACAGACCCCCATAAGCCCTTAATTAACCCTGTCACTCATGGGGGTCAGTACAGACCCCCATGAGCACTTAATTAACCAAATAACTCATGGGTGTCAATACAAACCCCCCATGACCACTTAATTAACCCTGTCACTCATGGGGGTCAACACAGACCCCCATAAGCCCTTAATTAACCCTGTCACTCATGGGGTCAATACAGACGCTCATAAGCCTCTATTTAACCCCATCAGTCCCATAAGGGTATATTATGACCCTAACATTAACCACATAAATGCCATGACGGTCCTCAAGGACCCTCATGACACTAAGTACAAACACTACACTGCACTATACCCCCCAATAAACTAACCCCCCCTCTGCACTAACCAATTAACACCTACACTACCTACCCCCTAATAAAAAAAAACACCACTCTAATTATAGAAAATAAAAAAAACTAACTCACACAAAATAAAAAATCTACATTACAGAAAATTAAAAAACCTAAGTCACAAAAAATAAAAAAGGTACATTACAAAAAATCTGAAAAGGAAATACATACAGAATACATACATTACAATACAATACATATACAATAAAATTCAATACCCCCTATCTATCTAAAATACATCCCCCCAATCTATCTAATATACAATAAATCCTATCTATCTAAAATACATCCCCCAATCTATCTAATATACAATAAATCCTATCTATCTAAAATACATCCCCCAATCTAAAATACAATAAATCCTATCTATCTAAAATACATACCCCTATCTAACATACAATAAAACCTATCTACAGACACAAACCCGAATTCTAACCTAAAATAAAGTAATTAAGACCACTTACCTTTGCAGATGTCCCTTCAGATCACCAACTTAGGGGAAAAAAACAAAACAAACTAGTACAATACATACAATAAATAAACATTATAAATATTTTAAATATTCTACTCAGCTTTCCAGCATGTCCCCATCCTTCTTCTATTCTTCTCAGGCGCGGCCCCTGTTAAAAAAAAATAAAAAAATTACATAACTACAACATACATACACAGATAAAATAAAATAAACATAATATACATTGTACTTACCTCCCCGCTATGTCCCCGGCCTCCTTCTCTTCTTCCCTGGCTGGGCCCCGGAACAATCCGCACTCTAAAAAATAAAAATAAAAAAAACTAACGGAAGTCCACACTAGCGGACCTCCCCGACACTAATGAGCCTCCTGGAGCCTTTTCCCGGAAGGAAATAGACAATGGCACCTACTGATTGGCTGAAAACGCTGTCTATCCAATTCAGCCAATCAGAAGGCGCCAATGTGCGAGCCAATCAGGATGGGATACACCCCAAAATCTCACTCTGATTGGCTAATGGACCTGTCAATCTTCATTTAAACCATTTAGAAGGCGCAAATGCCTTCAGACAATAACAATTTGATACACCCCCACGGAGTGATTGGCTGAAGGCATTTGCGCCTTCTGATTAGCTGTTGTCAATGTCAATCAGTATTACAGCCAATGAGAAGGCACAGATGTCTTCAGCCAATCACCCCGGGGGTGGAGGGGGGGGTGTATTCAGTTGTGATTGGCTGAAGGCAATAAAGCCCTCTGATTGGTTTAAAAAAGATTGACAGGTGCGTTATCCAATCAGAATGGGATATGGGGGTGTATCCCATCCTGATTGGCTCAAAAATTGGCGCCTTCTGATTGGCTGAATTTGATAAACAGCGTTTTCAGCCAATCAGAAGGCGCCATTGCCTATTTCCTTACAGAAAAGGCTCTAGGAGGCTCATTAGCGTTGGAGAGGTTGGCAAGTGAGGACCTCTGTTAAATTTGTTTTTTTTAGAGCGCGGATTGTTCCAGGGCCCAGCCGGGGCAGAAGAGGAGGAGGCCGGGGACATAGCGTGGAGGTACTGTAAGTACAATGTATATTATGTTTATTTTATTTTATCTGTGTATGTATGTTGTAGTTATGTGAAAAAATTTTTTAACAGGGGCCGCGCCTGGAGAAGAAAAGAAAAAGGATGGGGACATGCTGGAAAGGTGAGTAGAATATTTAGAATGTTTATAATGTTTATTTATTGTATGAAATTTATTACATTAATGTGTTTTGTTTTTTCAACCTATGTTGGTGATCTGAAGGGACATCTGCAAAGGTAAGTGGTCTTAATTATTTTATTTTAGAATTAGGGTTTGTGTCTGTAGATAGGACTTATTGTATGTTAGATAGGGGAATGCATTTTAGATATATAGGATTTATTGTATATTAGATAGATTGGGGGATGTATTTTAGATAGATAGGATTTATTGTATATTAGATAGATTGGGGGGATGTATTTTAGATAGATAGGATTTATTTTATATTAGATAGATTGGGGATGTATTTTAGATAGATAGGATTTATTGTATATTAGATATATTGGGGGTGTATTTTAGATAGATAGGGGGGTATTGTATTGTATTTGTATTGTATTGTAATGTATGTATTCTGTATGTTTTTCCTTTTCAGGTGTGTATTTTTTTTTCTGTTGTAATGTATTTTTTTTTTTTTCTGTAATGTACCTTTTTTTATTTTTTGTGACTTAGATTTTTTATTTTCTATAATGTATCTTTTTAATTTTGTATGATATAGTTCTTTTTATTTTCTGCAATGTAGATTTTTTATTTTGTGTGAGTTACTTTTATTTTTTATAATTACAGTGGTGGGGGGTTTATTAGGGGGTAGGTAGGTAGTGTAGATGTTAATAGGTTAGTGTAGAGGGGGGTTAGTGTAGATTTAATGGTTTATTGGGGGTATAGTGCAGTGTAGTGTTTGTACTTAGTGTCATGAGGGTCCTTGAGGACAGTCATGGCACTTATGTGGTTAATGTTAGGGTTGTTACTGCCCCATTAGTGTCATAATATACCCTTATGGGACTGATGGGGTTAAATAGAGGATTATGAGGGTCTGTATTGACCCCCATGAGTGACAGGGTTATTTAAGGGCTTATGGGGGTCTGTATTGACCCCTAGGAAATATAGGGTTACTTAAGGCCTTATTGGGGTCTGTATTGACCCCCATGAGTTATAGGGTTAATTAAGTGCTTATGAGGGTCTGTATTGACCCCCATGAGTGACAGGGTTAATTATTGGCTTATGGGGGTCTGTATTGACCCCCATGAGTTATAGGGTTAATTAAGTGCTTATGGGAGTCTGTATTGACCCCCATGAGTTATAAGGTTAATTAAGTGCTTATGAGGGTCTGTATTGACCCCCATGAGTGACAGGGTTAATTAAGGCCTTATGGGGTTCTGTATTGACCCCCATGAAATATATTGTTAATTAAGGCCTTATGGGGGTCTGTATTGACCACCATGATTTATAGGGTAATGAAGGCCTTAGTAAGGTCTGTATTGACCCCTATGAAATATAGGGTTAATTAAGGCCTTATGGGGGTCTGTATTGACCCCCATGAGTTATGGGATTAATTTTAGTTGCCTGGGGTTAATATTTTTTAGCACAAGTCCTTTCAGGACCATTACGGTCCTTTAAGGACCCGTGAGGCAGGAAATTAATAAAATTAAATGCAGCGGGGTCATGATCGGTGCCGATCGTGGACCCCCTCTGCAAGGGGTTAATGTGGGGGGCCTGTGGGGGTCCCTATGGACCCCTGCAGCAAGGGGTTAATGTGGGGGGGTCCCGATGGGGACCCCCAGCATAGAGGGGGGTTAATTTTAGGTGCCGTGGCCGGGATTGCTGATAGAGTGCCATGGGCCCTTTAAGGAGCCGCGGTAGGGAATTTAAAACTTTTAAATGCAGCAGGGACCTGATCTATGCAGATCGGGGACCCCCTGCTGCAAGGGTTTAATGTGGGGGGGCGGCAGGGGTCCTGATAGGGCCCCCTGCAGCAAGGGGATGTGTATAGGTAGCAGGGGGGAGCCTCACAGGGCTGTCTCGGGCTGCTCCGAGGCAGCACGTAGAGGCTTTAGGATCCCTTGCTGGCACTTTTTGTGCTCGTAGGGATTCTTCCGAGGTGAGAGATTCACCTCATAGATTTAAGGCTGCGTCTGACTCCGTAGCTCTCTTGGAGGCTATTCTCTGCCATTTTTCGGAGTCATCTCACAAAGCAGGCTGCAAGGGGTTCGGTCCTCCCAAACAGCAAAAAACTGCGAGGACCGAGAGAACTACGAGGGCTAATTTAACGAGGCTCTATATTATATAAAACTAGCGACTTGCTCGTCAAAAAATGACGGTCAATAAAAATTAAATGTTGTGAAATTTGTTTGCAACACAAAATGAGTCAGCTACATTTGTCCCTTTTTTTTTTTCTAAAAATAAATCCACATTTTTTTTTTTTTACTTTTTATTTTTTTAACTTTCAACTTATATTTCACCAACATATATATTTTTTTTCAATCTTCAGTCTTTTAATTGTGATATATATAATACCAATATAATAATGTCTTACTTTTTAATGCATACATATTGTAAAGTCTAACATGAAACTTTGTAACATGCAACTTGTATATTAAACATTCATTCAACATTTTTTTAACAATACTAACACTTTTCAATACATATTTATCACTGAGTAACTGCGGACTATATTAACTTAGAGTAAGTAAATTGTTTTAACAATAACATGCTTTTTATCATTTGTAACTTTTTTGTTAAACTCTTGTTAAACTAAATTCGCATTGAATCCAGAGGAATGCAAACAATAAAAACCCCTATTGAAACTTGGCCAATTGTATCAAAGAGGGAATTTTTTTTATTCCTTCCTGGCGATCAGATTACTCCCTGAATCAATACTTTGTCTTTAAATAATAAATTTCCAATTATGATGAAATGCTTCAACTTTATACTAACAATACATGTTTGACTATACCACATATATATTTAACAATATTTTTTAAAAATTGAAATAACACAAATTTAACATCTGAAAATGTAACATCAAACAATAACATTAAACTCTTGTAAAATTTGAAAAAGTCAGTTAATTGTTTTGTGGGGCCAATCATGTTAATATGAAACTTTGAACCCATTCCAATCTGTTTAAGTATATTTTACTGTTGTTTTTGTTGTCATATATATATATTTTTTCTGTTTGTCCTTTCTGCAAATATCACATTGATTTTCAGAAGTGAAATAGTGGTCCCCTATTTAAAGATTCCCAGAGTACTTTAATTTTGTACTGGATGTCAAACCACTGTTCTCTATGTTTTTTTTGTCCATTCTTTAGATGTTTTACTTGAAATATTGTTTTTGTGCAATCATATTGAGTACCATTAAATGTTGGCATTAAAATGAAAGCATTGTCCTCTATCTTTCCAACACCTCATAGTAGACAATGTTTTTGGTGTAAACACATCCATCGTCCAATAAATGACCCTGAGTTTCGTTTTCTTCAACATGCACTTTAATTTCTTTTGGATTAGTGCACCTTGAAAAAGCCACATAGAGTTGTCCATGTGCAAAAACTGGTTACTTTAAAAAAATCCCAACCAACTTAAAAGTTTGTCCTTGGGATTTTTTAACTGGAAATTGTCTCCTTTGAAGGACAAAAGGTAAACCACTCTCACTTGGAGCTAAATCAATTCTTGGTATAAAAACTTGTTCACCTTTATGGGTCCCAGTTATAATTTCTGCATGTATAAAATGATCTTTTAACTCATGCACAATTAATCTGGTCCCATTACAAAGTCCTTTTTTTGGATTCATATTTCGCAATAACATGACAATTGCGCCTTTTTTCAATTGTAAAATATGTGGTGGCATTCCAGATGGTGTTAACAAATTAAAAAATTAGATACTAAATTTCGATTCGCTGCAATGTAGATTTTTTATTTTGTGTGAGTTACTTTTATTTTTTATAATTACAGTGGTGGGGGGTTTATTAGGGGGTAGGTAGGTAGTGTAGATGTTAATAGGTTAGTGTAGAGGGGGGTTAGTGTAGATTTAATGGTTTATTTGGGGTATAGTGCAGTGTAGTGTTTGTACTTAGTGTCATGAGGGTCCTTGAGGACAGTCATGGCACTTATGTGGTTAATGTTAGGGTTGTTACTGCCCCATTAGTGTCATAATATACCCTTATGGGACTGATGGGGTTAAATAGAGGATTATGAGGGTCTGTATTGACCCCCATGAGTGACAGGGTTATTTAAGGGCTTATGGGGGTCTGTATTGACCCCCATGAATTATAGGGTTAATTAAGGCCTTATGGGGGTCTGTATTGGCCCCCATGAGTTATAGTGTTAATTAAGGCCTTATGGGGGTCTGAAATGACCCTCATGAGTGACAGGGTTAATTATTGGCTTATGGGGGTCTGTATAGACCCCCATGAGTTTTAGGGTTAATTAAGTGCTTATGGGAGTCTGTATTGACCCCCATGAGTTATAAGGTTAATTAAGTGCTTATGAGGGTCTGTATTGACCCCCATGAGTGACAGGGTTAATTAAGGCCTTATGGGGTTCTGTATTGACCCCCATGAAATATATTGTTAATTAAGGCCTTATGGGGGTCTGTATTGACCACCATGATTTATAGGGTAATGAAGGCCTTAGTAAGGTCTGTATTGACCCCTATGAAATATAGGGTTAATTAAGGCCTTATGGGGGTCTGTATTGACCCCCATGAGTTATGGGATTAATTTTAGTTGCCTGGGGTTAATATTTTTTAGCACAAGTCCTTTCAGGACCATTACAGGTCCTTTAAGGACCCGTGAGGCAGGAAATTAATAAAATTAAATGCAGATGGGTCATGATCGGTGCCGATCGTGGACCCCCTCTGCAAGGGGTTAATGTGGGGGGCCTGTGGGGGTCCCTATGGACCCCTGCAGCAAGGGGTTAATGTGGGGGGGTCCCGATGGGGACCCCCAGCATAGAGGGGGGTTAATTTTAGTTGCCGTGGCCGGGATTGCTGATAGAGTGCCATGGGCCCTTTAAGGAGCCGCGGTAGGGAATTTAAAACTTTTAAATGCAGCAGGGACCTGATCTATGCAGATCGGGGACCCCCTGCTGCAAGGGTTTAATGTGGGGGGGCGGCAGGGGTCCTGATAGGGCCCCCTGCAGCAAGGGGATGTGTATAGGTAGCAGGGGGGAGCCTCACAGGGCTGTCTCGGGCTGCTCCGAGGCAGCACGTAGAGGCTTTAGGATCCCTTGCTGGCACTTTTTGTGCCCGTAGGGATTTTTCCGAGGTGAGAGATTCACCTCATAGATTTAAGGCTGCGTCTGACTCCGTAGCTCTCTTGGAGGCTATTCTCTGCAATTTTTCGGAGTCATCTCACAAAGCAGGCTGCAAGGGGTTCGGTCCTCCCAAACAGCAAAAAACTGCGAGGACCGAGAGAACTACGAGGGCTAATTTAACGAGGCTCTATATTATATAAAACTAGCGACTTGCTCGTCAAAAAATGACGGTCAATAAAAATTAAATGTTGTGAAATTTGTTTGCAACACAAAATGAGTCAGCTACATTTGTCCCTTTTTTTTTTTCTAAAAATAAATCCACATTTTTTTTTTTTTACTTTTTATTTTTTTAACTTTCAACTTATATTTCACCAACATATATATTTTTTTTCAATCTTCAGTCTTTTAATTGTGATATATATAATACCAATATAATAATGTCTTACTTTTTAATGCATACATATTGTAAAGTCTAACATGAAACTTTGTAACATGCAACTTGTATATTAAACATTCGTTCAACATTTTTTTAACAATACTAACACTTTTCAATACATATTTATCACTGAGTAACTGCGGACTATATTAACTTAGAGTAAGTAAATTGTTTTAACAATAACATGCTTTTTATCATTTGTAACTTTTTTGTTAAACTCTTGTTAAACTAAATTCGCATTGAATCCAGAGGAATGCAAACAATAAAAACCCCTATTGAAACTTGGCCAATTGTATCAAAGAGGGAATTTTTTTTATTCCTTCCTGGCGATCAGATTACTCCCTGAATCAATACTTTGTCTTTAAATAATAAATTTCCAATTATGATGAAATGCTTCAACTTTATACTAACAATACATGTTTGACTATACCACATATATATTTAACAATATTTTTTAAAAATTGAAATAACACAAATTTAACATCTGAAAATGTAACATCAAACAATAACATTAAACTCTTGTAAAATTTGAAAAAGTCAGTTAATTGTTTTGTGGGGCCAATCATGTTAATATGAAACTTTGAACCCATTCCAATCTGTTTAAGTATATTTTACTGTTGTTTTTGTTGTCATATATATATATTTTTTCTGTTTGTCCTTTCTGCAAATATCACATTGATTTTCAGAAGTGAAATAGTGGTCCCCTATTTAAAGATTCCCAGAGTACTTTAATTTTGTACTGGATGTCAAACCACTGTTCTCTATGTTTTTTTTGTCCATTCTTTAGATGTTTTACTTGAAATATTGTTTTTGTGCAATCATATTGAGTACCATTAAATGTTGGCATTAAAATGAAAGCATTGTCCTCTATCTTTCCAACACCTCATAGTAGACAATGTTTTTGGTGTAAACACATCCATCGTCCAATAAATGACCCTGAGTTTCGTTTTCTTCAACATGCACTTTAATTTCTTTTGGATTAGTGCACCTTGAAAAAGCCACATAGAGTTGTCCATGTGCAAAAACTGGTTACTTTAAAAAAATCCCAACCAACTTAAAAGTTTGTCCTTGGGATTTATTAACTGGAAATTGTCTCCTTTGAAGGACAAAAGGTAAACCACTCTCACTTGGAGCTAAATCAATTCTTGGTATAAAAACTTGTTCACCTTTATGGGTCCCAGTTATAATTTCTGCATGTATAAAATGATCTTTTAACTCATGCACAATTAATCTGGTCCCATTACAAAGTCCTTTTTTTGGATTCATATTTCGCAATAACATGACAATTGCGCCTTTTTTCAATTGTAAAATATGTGGTGGCATTCCAGATGGTGTTAACAAATTAAAAAATTAGATACTAAATTTCGATTCGCTGTCTTTATCATCAGACAGAATCGAATCTGCACTGTAATAATTCTTTTGTGGTGCATTGATGTATTTAAAAATGTTATTATTTACATTCAAGGCATCGATATTTTTTGGTGTTAATATCACTTTGTTTGCAATGTCTGAGTAATCCTCATTATTAAGAGTGTTTAGAAATATGGCTGATATGAGTGATTCATTGCAAACCATTTCTGATGAAATTTTAATGGTATCATTTGGTAAATGCTGTATTTCTGGATGTTTTCCTTCTCCGATTTTAATGAGCCAGTCATTGAATTCATTTTGGCCTTCAGATCTCATATTTAATTCGGATTTGAGATGTGTAAATATTTGCCACAGTTTACTGGTCTTGATACATGTTTCAATGATCTCCGTTCTATTTCTGTGTGGCACAACAGGGAATGTTTGCCTAAAATCTCCTCCTAACAGCATCACCTTTCCACCAAATGGCAACTTATTATCCATCACTTCTTTTTAAAATCTGTCATTACATTGCAATGCATGACATGACATCATTGTTGCCTCGTCTATGATAATTAGTTTAGTTAGTTTAAATTTTTTTGCTTGTAAGGAATTCAATCGAATATCTGACACTGATGTTTCCAAAATGGGAACTGGCAGCTTAAATCCACTATGCACAGTCCTACCACCATCTAACAAAAGTGCAGCAATTCCAGTTGTTGCAAATGGCATAGCTATCTGACCCTGTGATCGAATCAAACAATTGTACAGATAAGTTTTTCCTGATCCACCTGGGCCGTCTAGATAGAAATAACGGTCTTTGACCATTTCATCATCTGTAGCATTTGTGATGGCATGAAATGCTTCTAACTGTAAAGTATTTAAAGTTGCCAGTTTTTCTTGTTTTTTTTTGTTTTTGTAGCTCAGTGTCATAATCATCAAAATTGATGTCATCTATAAGTCCTGGATCTGGTAAATTAAAACTTGCACAATTTAATCCATGAGCCAACAATATTTCTTGTATTTCCATCAATGTTTTTAACAGAGCTATTGGTTCTCTGTAACGTTTCAAGAAATCTTCTGACATGTTTAATTTAAATGTTTCCCACAAAGTGAAAGCATCAGGTACATTGCAAAATATGCAAATGAATGCAAATTATTGTCTCATTTGCTTAGGCATTTGACATAGTGCTGCTTCTTCCAGACACCTCTCCCATTCTGTATCATCAGCTATGAAATGTTGATGTCTTGCAGCTAATAGGAATGTATCATAAACTATGTCATTCACTGTACGTAAATGCTCAAAACTCTGTGCACCGGGAACATGTAGCAGAAGTAATCTTAAGCTGAAAATTTCAATGTCCCTTGGACTGACGGTATAAATGCGTGGTATAATTTTATGTGCATCTCTTCTTCGTTGTCGCCATAGACCATTTACAAATACATAGTGATATGGTATCTCTATGTATAAAAATTGTCTGGCCTGCGTATCCTGACAGTTTAATTTAAACCATGCAGTAAGTGTGGTATCTCTGTCTTCACTTTGATATAATGCAGTTCTTTCATTTCCTGCAGTAAAGCAAACCAACTGACTTTGAGGCAAATGTACAGCTAAACGATAGATAGCATGTGACCGATCATGCATCTCAAATTTCAAAAGGCGCCACATTGCTTCAGGAGCACTCACATACCGAACATCTAAATAATTTGATAGTTCATCATGTAAAATTGGATTTTCGTTTTCATTTGCAGCACCTTGTACAACAACAGTAGCTGCGTCATATTCTTTGTATATATATTTATACACATACTTAATTGATTTAATCGAAGTGCAAGCTTCCACATTGATGTGTGCATTGTACTTGATGAGCAAATGTGGATTGTATGGAACGACAAATCTATTATCAACCTTTTGGCCACGGATAATAGCTGTTTGTCCTTGTGTTCTTTTATACAAAGGATATCCATCACAATTTGCATAAGTTTCCTTTGAAATTGTTTTGGAAATTCTTTAGTACATTTTTTATTTTCCATACATGGTGAATTAGGATTCATCTCTTCAAATGGGCCATGAATCATTCTATGTGTAACAATCTCCCAAAGTTTTGTATATTTTTCTTGGTCTGGCAATTGTGCGGAAATTACTGAATCCACTCTCTCTGCTGTGTTCAACTTATCTTTTTCCTGCAGTATTAAAAGTATGTGAGCATGTGGCAATCCTCTTTTTTTAAATTCAATGGTGTAAACAAAAGCCACACATTGTCCAAATAAGTGTGCTTTAGTGATATCATTTATTAATGAATTGAGTTTGATTTTGAATACTCTTGCCACTAAATCTGGTCGGTCAGAAGTAGTTTGTCCCAGATTCAAATTTTCCTTGATCTCTGGCCATTGTGGATTACATGTGAATATAATAAATAAATCTGGTTTTCCAAATTTTGTGACAATAGCCATGGCATCATTATACCTTTCTCGCATATTGCGAGGAGATCCTTGGAAAGTGGATGGCAAAATAATTGCTCTTCCAGCTGGAATGTCTCTGTCGGAAGCTAAATCTGCCACATAATCCATTAATCCACAATACTGTTCTACTTGTAATTTATTTTGTTGATATTTAATGAAATTTAGATTATTGGCTTCAACTTGTAAATATGAATCAATAATCCATTGTTGAGTGAGTTTGCCTCCATGTAAAATTGGATTAAAACAATCCCGGATAGCAGTTTGTGCCACTTTATATTCCAGCATGGAAATATTAGATCTAATACGAAGTTTAGTATTGGGATAACTTTCCAATTGTAATTTTGGTTCCCATCCAGGTTCCCCATTTAGAAAGAAAATGGTATATGTCATTGGATCTAAAGTACAGCGTAATATTTTGATGTTGATAAATGGTTGTTCTTCATTGCGTGGATATATTCTAATATCCCGCTGAAAAGGTGGTTCACCATCTTCATTTTTAAACACCATGGCAACCTCATTTACTGTAGGTAAATTATATCTTCTTTGATCAGTGTTGGGATCTCTTTTTAACACCATATTTACTCTTGGTGTAGGCAATTGATGTCTTTCAGCATGTTCCTGTTGTTCTTTTTCAAGCTGTGCTAATTGTTTGTATGCTTGACTAAATGTTTTTTTTTGCATAATTTTATCCAGCTGTTCAAAGACTATGCACAAACACTGTTTATTTTTTGGAAGTGTCATTCTTTGTTCCACAGCTTTCATTGTATCTAAGACATATAACTGTTCAAATTTCCTTTGCTCTCCTTCTTGTGGGTGTAAATGTGAAGTTCGGTGGTAAATTTGACCTTGAACTCTAAAACAGTAAGGACCATGTCCTGGTACATTTTCTGCTAATGTTGCACCCATTGAAGCAAATGAAATTGCACTGTTATAAGACCTTATGTTTTGTTTGAAATTATTATAATTTGGAAATGTTGGATCGCTCATAATGCATTCTAAATAATATGGAAATGGGTGTCTTAGTGGAAGTTTCACCTTTCCTTTCTGACAGCAAATAATGAAATTTCCGTCAGTAGGTCTTTCCTTTATAAAATGATAGGCCCCACAAAACTGACAAACCACATTAAGTAACTCACAATAATGAGTATCTACTTGTAGTAAACACATTGTCATGCATTTCTTCAACATAGATATCAGACCCACTTTCTATATGTACATTGTTTTCTTGTGTGTCTACATTTAAGTCATTCTGCAAAATAAAATCATTGGACAATGGTTCACAGAGATGTTTTTGTTTACTTTTACGTTTCTTGGAAGCCCCAACACACTCACACTCACTTGCGGCTTTCTTACTCATCTTTCTTTAATTTCAAAGTCTTGTTCGATCTTCTTCTCGCAAGCGTTGTGAAGTTTCAGGTGTCTGAGCATCTCTCCACCTTTGCTTCCTTTCCCTTGCCAATCTTCTTTTGCGTTCAATTTTGTCTTCTCCATTGTCCGCCATTTTAATCTGTAATTTTAAATAGAGATGTAATTATTGTTTGTTCTTTGTTTTGTATACATTATTTTTTTTACTTTTTGTACTGTTCCATTAAAGTAGATGAATAAACTAATCAAGCATTTTAAAATGTTGTACTTTAGAATGAAATAAATGAAACCATTTTTCAAAGTATTTTATCGACATAAATTAAATGGGAAACAGCTGCATATATATATATATCCTTCAATTCCATTCATTCTTGATTGAATTCACTGCATACCATCAATTTCTTTTTTTCGCAAGTGTTGTAAGCTTCTTATTTTTTTAAAATATTATTATTAATTAGTATTGTCTTTTCAACTTTACATAAGTGCATGTTAAAAATTTTTGCAAAGTTATGACTCAATATCATACGTTAATGACTCAATAAGTACTCTCCATTTTCACCAAATATAATATAGCCTTTTTGTATGCATCACTACAAAATTGAATGTTATACCTGTGAAGATGATGTTGATGTTGTTCAAAGGCTGCAAACGTCACGCTGTTTGTTGATTCCCTTGCAGATCCAAACAAACTGTTAAATCAAATTGAGAATATTTTTAATGTTTTGCTTCATCGATATCATTAAATGAACATCAACAGACATATAAAAACCTAAAAGCATATTTTTTAATATCTTGCTGTAGTAATATAATTCAAATTTTGTACCTGTGAAAATTATATTTATGATGTTCAATGTGTCCAAACGTCACTGTCTCTGTTCATTCTGCTACAGTTCACTGCAATTATACAAAATAGTAAAATTAATGTATAATATGTTGCTTCATCTGTATCAATCAATGAGGCTTAACATACATATTTTTGCATAGATTAAAACATGAAATAAATATATCAATCAATCAGCATGAACACGCATATGTAAGCCTAGATTAAAAACATACAATCAATATTACTGTTAGTCTTTAAATAAGACTCAATTAATGTGTATTAATCTTAAATTAATGTCCGACTAAATATAACGTCAAGACGTAAGCATGAGTCTATTCCCTTTTTTTTTGTTTGAGGGGTATTTTAAAATGAGTATGTTACAACTGAATTATTAAAATATTGTACATTACTAATGAAATAAGAATCAATTAATGTTCATTAATATTAAAGTAATGTGTGACTAAATCTAACATCAAGATGTAAGCACGAGTATTTAGCTATTTTTTTATTTGTTTAATTTATATTAAATATATAAGAACTAAATTATTAAAATAATGTACATTAATAATTAATTAATCAACGTGTTCCTTTTTTTATGCACATTCTTAAACTTTAACCTTTTTTGATATTAATGATTAGTAATGAATAATGAATTAATTAAATAAAGTACATTATGAATGTTATTTACAATTCTTTCACACAGGTAATCACAATATATAACAAATTAATTATTAAATTAATGTACATTAATAATTAATGAATCAATGTGTTGCTTTTTTATTCACCTTCTTAAACGTTAACTAATTTTGATATTAATGATTAATTAATTAATTCATGTACATTCTGAATGTTATTAACAATTGTTTCACACAGGTAAGCACGATATTATTTTTCTATTAATTAAATTTACTATTTTTTCGAGCACATACGTCTGTGGCTGTGTTTTACGCAGTTCATAGTAGTATAGCCTCGTTTTCATTTTTTTCGGCGGCCATTTTTTTCTCGCTTAGCCGATTTTCGATCTTTCTAACTCATCTAAATTGGAGTTCCACCTCACTCCCAGACGTCCTGCCTGGTTCCCCATGCTGAATGTGACCTTTTTGTTATTTTTTTGTGTATATTTAGTGTTTTTTTAATAGTTTTGGTTCCGCCGCTTATCTCGTAATTTTTTTCATCTCATATTTTTTTTCTAAGTCCTGCGTCTTGTGTAAAAAAGTGCTACGGTTTAACGGCTCGCCTCGCTATGCAAGGCTCGCCTGCAATGAGCGCCTGCGGCGCTCATTGCCAAAGTGCTACGATTTAACAGCTCGCCTCGCTATGCGAGGCTCGCCTGCAATGAGCGCCTGCGGCGCTCATTGCCAAAGTGCTACGGTTTAACAGCTCGCCTCGCTACGTACGATCGGCAAAAAAGGGTTACGGTTTAACGGCAACACAGCGTGACGACGAATCGTAGTTGGACAATTATAATATGTGACTAGACTATTGCCCATCAAAAAATGACGGCAATGAAATTGTAAGTGAGGTAATGCTGTTTGGTGTATGGTAATCAAATAAATAATAAATAAAAAAGGAATATACTTTACCTATTTGGAAGTAATATATGCAGGAAGCATTGTGTTGAAGAGCTGACAATCTGTTTTGATGTTGCTGCAGCATACAATGTGTGTTTTCAGCTGCTGTGTAAGTGTCAGCAATGTGTGCAGTGTAAATAGTGTGTGTGCGCGAGTAAAATCCGTTAGGGTAGCTGTGTACTTCTGCATTGTGTAAGTTAGTGTTGTAAAATGGCGCCTAATGTGTGTAGTACGCGGCTGTGGCTGATTTCGCGTCCTTGTTCTTTGACCTCATACAGCTTTTTGGAAAAATCCGTATGTGCTTCGTGGTGTTTTGCGTGTTTAGGTTCCTGTAGCCTCGTTTTCGTTTTTCGGTGGCCATTTTTTCTCTCGCTTAGGGGATTTTCGGGTGTCTAAACTCTTTAATTTGTACTTAAATTCAGTTGTTACTTCACTTTTAGAGGTGCTGGGTGCACCCACACCCCCCCCCCCCTTGCTTGTGGGTAAGCTTTTTATGTGTTTGTTGTGTATATTTTTTGTGGTTTTAGTGTTTTCATGTGCGCTGGTTTCGGGCTTTAATGTTGTATTTTTGTATGGTTGTAATATTTTTTTTTCTAAGTCTTGCGGTTCGTATTTGCGGATGCTAAGTCCGTAAATGTTGCGGCCACGGTGGGAGCTTTTGCGGGCCTAAAGTCCGCCGTTGCTGGCAAGGAGCGCAGAAGGCGCTCCCTGCCAGCAACGGCGGTTCTTGCTTTGCACAGCGGTAGCAACAACTTCTGACAACCCGCACTGTTGACAACTATATATGTGATGTAAAATCAAATAAATAACTGTAAATTTCTCATTGAATAATTGTATTAAAAAAAACTATTTATTAGATTTATCACCAAGCTGTGTTAATAAAAAACTTATAAGAGGAACTAATTTGTCCTAATATTGTCTTGTTCTGGGATCATGAACCAATTGGATATAACATCTTTATACTGTTGAAGTAGCCATTTATGTCTTAGGGACTGATCACGGGATAGTCCCCTGTCAGCTTTCCTAAATTTCAAAGGGGCTGAACTATTCACTGAAAAAAAAGTATTATAGTTCACTCATGACTATATTGCAATAGACTTGTGATCTACATAATAATGTAATGCCCATATATCAATATTTTTTTATCGATAAGTAAATAGACATATCTTATGTAAAACATAACACAGATGCTTGGTGAGGTCTGCTGTTAAAATTAGTAAAATGAGATTGCTGGTACTGTTGTACATGCATGGATAAGACTGTAAATGCCTAAAAGCATTTAGAATTAGTAGTGAGACAAAAACAAAGCAAACTGGCAATACGTGGTTGGCAAGACAATTCAAGACATAGCTTATCTATGGCTGATGAAAAGTTTGACTTTAATTAAACTGGGTTTAATTTAACTTACCGTGACCCCAGGGAAATAACTATTAACAAGCCAAGATGATTCATTTAAATGTGCTTTTGGTTCAGTCTGTATTTAGTCTAATACTTTGGCCTAAATACATATTAAATATGAAAATACTGTAGAAGAAAATACATTCTTGATATTATGTAAAAACAGTATAATTTAAAGTGTAAAAAGACTATAAAATTCTGACAATGAAATAGAGATAATATAACTTGTTCACCTTCCGCTTCTTCCTCCACGTACTTAGCATTGTGTGCATACTACTCACTTTCTCTGTGACTTGGATATTCCATGTAGTCAAACGCCGCATTCCATATTAACATCAATATGTCACAATATAGGAAGCATCAAGGGTGAGAGATTAACCTTTATACTATCCATACAAAACAACTAGAATAGGATTGCATCAGTGAGCGATATCTCTTGCAGAAGACAGGAACCATGAGCAAGGAACTTGGGGTCTATTGTGAGTTTCATTAACTCATTATCTGAGGTCACTAAATATAACAGTAAGTTCATACACTAATGCAATGTAATTTCCCTCTAACAATCGGTATACCACAACTGTGCAGTGGATGTGTTGATTCATTTTTAATTCACAGAACAACAAAAATAAAGCTGTGATAACAAAATGGACTGTGGATGGTTCTTGCTCCATCTCTAATTTCCCTAATTTGGCTCATGGGTCTACACTATATTCCTCATTCCATCTGTTCTGCAAATGTTTAAGTGTTGGGCTTCTAGATTTCCCGTAAATCATTGCATTGACATTATTTCTAATACCAATACATTCTCAGAAGTTTTACACTCAGGTGTATCTACTCAATAACTATAACTTATTCATAACTGCTTGCAGATGGAGCTTTGTAGCTGAACATAATAAAATGAATGTCCATTGAGTTGTTGATGTCGATATACGCAGTTCCTTATAGTATATGTCAAAGTGCAGGGAATTCCCTTGCAATGAGATGGACCTAAAGATCATTTTATGAACAGTCCAAAAACCATCTAAATTTCTAGCAACCAAACTGCAAATGTATAATTTACACATAACATACTCCAGAATAGATTACTTCTTTAGTATTATTGACACCACAAGGAAATAACACCACCTCCTCAGATCCATGCAAGATCCTCCTCAGAGCCATGCAAGATCCATGAAAATTATTATTAAAAAAGAACTAACTGAATACTTTAAACACAATAATACACCAGATGTAGATCCTATATGGAGATGGATGCCAATGGAAGCTTATATTAGAGGATGTTTCATTAAAGGAGGCTCAAAAATTAAATATTATCACTACTAAAACAAAAGTTTCAAAGTTTTACAGCATTAAATCAATCTAACCCAACACTTAAAACCTCTAAGCAACTTATGGAAATAACGCAGTAAATTAATTCAATACTAGTAGATGATGCTGACTATGTAATGAGAAGCAAAAGATGATTTTATGAACAGTCCAATAACTAAATCTATATTTCTAGCAACCAAACTTTGAAATTTACCTTTGCACCAACCAATCACTTAAATTCAAACTGCAAATGTATCATTAATAGAAAATCCTGACAAAATACTTGATTTAACCAAATGGCTCCAAACTTTTAGTTTAGTCACTATCAAAGAATCATAGGTAAATTCTACGAATGTCCCTATAAAGAAATTAAAGAAGCAATAAAAAAAATAATTAAAAAAAATAATGTATTATAATAACTCTTGAAAAGGTCTGGCAATACCAGACTTAAGAGCATATTTTTTGCCTGCTTAGCTTGCACAACTAACACTTTGGCACATCCAAACCCATCTGTCTATTTTGGTACATTTTAAATTATCTACTACAGAGAATCAAAATACATGATTTACTTTGGCTCCCATATAAAACTGAGAAACATAATAATATAAGCCCTCTTGTGAGATTATTGTCAAAATTCTGGGACATAGAATCAAATTAGCTTTAAAGGCATATGTAAGTGAGCTGGGTTTTGAATGCATCTGATAGAGGAGCATTCTCATTATCAAAGCAAAATGGTTTGCATGAAAGAATGCAAGCGATTTTTGCATTAAAAAAAATGTGTTGGGGGTGATTTTCACAGCCCCAGAAACGGTTGCTGTGCTAGAGGGTTAGTTTTTGTAAAGTCAATTGGCTTTTCAGCCACTCAGCAAAGATCGGTGATGTCAGGTGTGACGTCACTGCCGTTTCCGAATAACTCAGAGGATAGCTCAGAGGTTTCAGCAAACACCTACTGTGTTCATACTCCACCCTTCCCCACTGCCACAAATTAATTGGATGCCTCCCTCCTACCATTAACCCTCCGCTGCACCAATGCTCATATGCTATATATAAATAAAAACAGAAAACCCTGACACCCTAGAAAACAAGCACAAGTTAATATTCACATCTAATTAAATGCTTTTTTTTGTATGTCTGCATATGAGTGTCTGTCTGTGTGAGTGTGTATGTCTATGTGAGTGCCTGTGATTGTCTGTGAGTGAGTGTCTGTGTGAGTGTGCATGTCTCTGTCAGTGTGTTTGTGAGTGTCTGTGTGAGTGTCCCTGAGTGTGAGTGTCTGTGTGTGAGTGTCTGTCTCTGTGTTTGAGTGTCTGTGTGAGTGCCTGTGTCTATGTGTGAGAGTCTGTGTCTGTGAGTGTCTGTGTGTGTGTCAATTTATGGGGGCTGGGGGAGGTCACATGAGCAATTCACTGAGGCTAGTGGAGATCACAGGGCAATTCACTGGGGCTGAGGGAGGTGATGGGGCAATTCACTGGGGCTGGGGGAGTGCACAGGGGTAATTCACTGGGGCTGGGGGAGTGCACAGGGGTAATTCACTAGGGCTGGGAGAGGTGATAGGGGAAATTCACTGGGGCTGAGGGAGGTGATGGGGCAATTCACTGGGGCTGGGGGAGGTGATGGGGCTATTCACTGGGGCTGGGAGAGGTCACGGCGCAATTTACTTTGGCTGATGGAGGTCACAGGGGCAATTCACTGCGACTGCGGGATGTCACAAGGAATTTCCCTGGGGCTGGTGGGAGGTCACGGGACATTTCACCGGGGCTGGTGGAGCTCACAGGGCAATTCACTGGGGCTGAGGGAGTTCACAGGGCCAACTCACTGGGGGCTGGGAGAGATGATGGGACAATTCACTGGGGCTGGGGAAGGTGATGGGGCAATTCACTGGGTCTGGGGAGGTGATGGGGCAGTTCACTGGGGAAGGTCACAGGGGCACATCATTGGGGCTGGGGGAAGTATCACCTGGCATGGGGAGAGGAGTGGAGGGGAGAGGAGGGGAGAGTTGGGAAGGAAGAGAGGAGAGTAGAGGAGGAGAGAGAGAAGCGACAGGTGGCCATGGGGAGTAGAGGTGGAAAGGATGTGGTGAGGAGTGAGAGGAGTTGGAGGAGGGAGAGGAGGAGGGAGAGGATGAGGAGGGCGAGGAGGATGAGGAGGAGGAGGGAGAGGAGGAGAGTGCAGAGGTGGGTGGTGGAAGGGGGGCCCGAACATCAGGCACTATTAGGAGAGGGACAGAGGGGAAGAGGCCTGATCCCAGGGGAGGTGGTAGTTCGGGGAAGTGATAGGCCTCAGGGACAAGTCAGGGAGGCAAGGGTCCCCATCCACAGTCAAGAGCGCAAGAGGCTAAGGGCAAGCACAGGGCACACAATTATATGCACCAGGAGAATGTGGTCCTCCTCTGTGCTATCCGTAGCTGCCACGTCAGTCTTGCAGGGGGGAGGGAAGCTAAGCCTGGGACTAGGGCTCAGGCTTGGAAGGAGGTAGTTGGAACAAACTAAAGAAAAAAGACACTTATATGTATATGGTGGCAACTCCTCTTAGGTAAGAGACAGAATAGAGTGGAAGTAGAATCAATTGCAATCACTAAAATAATAAGTAAACGTGAGTATAAGATATTAATTAAATAAAATACATTAAAAACAAAACCATGACGTTTAAAATGCATAAAAAAACAATGTCCCACAGCAAGAGCAATTTAATTGTGAAATAAACTCAAGTGATAAATATTACATACAGTGGGCCTCATTCTATTATCGGCCGTAAATCGGCCGTAAGGCTGCGATTCCTTGCGAGGGTTCAGTTAACTCGCGATTCTATTATACGGCCCCGCAAGGATCTCCTTTTACGGCCGGCCGCATATCTTGGAACCGGCCGTAATCTGTGAAATATAAAAACTGAAAAATAAATTCAAGCCTGCACTGTACAGCTCTGTAAATGCTAGGGATCATATTGGGGGACATGAGGATTAAAAGAAACCCACTCTCAAGCTTGCACATCTGCCCAAACCCGAGTTCAAATTAACTGTTTATTTTCCGGCTGCGGCGTGGGCGTGTCTGAGGTGCTCCAAGCACTCTGGACTTTTTACATGGATATTTTACGGATATTAAAAATAAAATATTTTACGGATTTGAGTACAGGATAATTATGTGCTATTTTTTCTAACACCTAAAATCCCTTTATAGTCTTCTCAAAGTGCAGGATGGCTTTATTTGAGCTATTTTATGTGCTTAATTGGTGCTAGCGAGACCTTTTTCCTGCAAGTAACTGCGGCTCGCTTTTAGCCTTGCAGAGAGGGTTCCCGGAGCAATTGAATTGCAAATAGGAATTTCTTACGGCCGATTTCCTTGCGGCCGTTTAAGATCAAAGGATTTCCTCCGGCGCGAGCGGCCGCAAGAGATAGCAAGGCACCGGCCGCAAGCCTGCCGGAATCCCCGGCCGTAAGGGAATAGAATAGCAGAATAGCTTGCGGCCGGTCCTTGCGGCCCCGCAACGGCTGCGGCCGATAATAGAATGAGGCCCAGTATATATAATAACAATGACAGTGATTATTACATAGTTTTAAATACAATCACAAAAAAATCCAATAAATAATCAGAAACTTTAGCAACAGGAAAGAATATATATACAAATACTGACTACTTTCACTACCCTAGTATAATGATCTTAATCAAATCACTTTATAGTAAAACACTGAATTTATAAATTGCAGTGAAATATCATAAAATTATCACAAAATACAAAGTGCTCACTATGTGTAATAGGACTTTACTTATGTGATTTACCTCAATTGTTATATATACAAATCAATCTTCAAAATGGTGCGTAATTCCAGCAAATATGATCGAATATATGTCCTTGTATATGTATTAATTCAGTTATAAGATCATTAGCAGATAGGAGATGAACAATTTATAACAACACAAATTTAGTTTAAGAGGCATTGCACATAACTGTACTGGGCTTTAAGCTCTGGTGCATAATTTATATACTTATATCATGTATACGCCCATTGTATCTGTCTCCTATATGTTTCCAAGTTATACTTACCTGTTATGTTCTCTAATTGAATATCTAAAGTTATGTAGAGATAGAAGAACACTTATAGTCCCTATATATAAGGATCACTAATAAACAATTAAACTTTATTTAAATGGTACAACAACGGCGTGATATAATTGTTAAAACTTAAATTAAGAAGTGGTCTAAAGAAAGAAAACATAGACCACTATCACCCTCCTACAGGGGAATGTATTGATGCAAGGAATATTTATTTAAATTTGCTGGTTATGATAATAGTCCCATTGTATTTTAGGCTATTCCACTAATAATGCCTTGTACAAAATGAAAGTATATACTGAAATCATATACAGTGAGTAGGGATAAATTCTCTTACATTTATATCTATGTCTTCATTATAGTGCTTGTTCATAAGCCTCTATTATACTGGGAAATAAAACACACCAGTCTAGATATATCTAGGCTCCAATTTGGCCTTATCTTATTCCTTCATTAACAAAAATACAAATCTAATGTACTATTTATATTTACAGATTACTATGACGAATAACGAAAATAAAGAGGAATAGAAAATACGTCAAACACGAGAACGTGTACAAAGATAGAAAGATCGTCAGACGCCGGGGGAACAGAAAATTTGACACGTAAAAGAACGTGAGAGAATCGCAAGAAGGCAACCAAAAACATCTATAAAATGTATCAGAACAATCTGATAAAAATTATAATGTTGATTTAGACAGTCATATTGATATAACTGCTCACAATTGTCCTTTAACAGTAGAGGTTCATAATTGTGGTAATATGAATACTGTCTGTCAGTTTTGTGGGGCTTATCATTTCAAACAGGAAAGACCCAGAGATGGCGAGTTTGTTATTTGCTGTCAAAAAGGCAAGGTAAAACTTCCACAAAGACAACAATTCCCAACATATTTACAAAGCATTATGACTGAGCCTACTTTCCCCAACTACCAAAATTTCCAATTAAACATAAGATTGTATAATAATGCCATATCCTTTGCATCTATGGGTGCAACATTAGCTGCTAATGTGCCAGGACATGGTCCTTACTGTTTCAAAGTACAAGGACAAATTTACCATCATACTTCACATTTACATCCAGAGGAAGGAGAGCAAAGAAAATTTGCTCAACTATATGTCCTAGATACAATGGAAGCTGTTGAACAACGTATGCAGCTTCCAGGAAAAAATGCTTACCCATTGTGTTTGTAGAGCTTGATAAAATTATGGCCCAAAACCCATACACTCAAGCCTATAAAAAATTGTCAGAAGTAGAAAAGGAACAACAAATTCTGCAGAAATACATCAATTACCAATCCCAAAAGTCAATATGGTTCTTAAAAGAGATCGCCATACTGATAAACGCTGTTACAACTTGCCAAAATAAAATGAGGTTGCAATGGTCTTTCAAAATGACGAGGGAGAACCACCATTTAAAAAAAGGATATTAGAATATATCCCAGAAATGATGAGCAACCTTTCATTAATATAAGTATCTTAAGTACTAATTTGGATCCAGTTACATATCCCATATTTTTTCCACATGGGGAAGCAGGTTGGCAACCCACATTAACACTTGACAGTTACCCAAATTCAAAACTACGTGTGAGAAATAATATTTCCATGCTTGAATTTAAAGTGTCTCAAACTGCCATTCAAGATGAATTCAAACCCACTTTATGTGGTGGAAAACTGACACAACAATGGATGAATGATATCTATTTGCAAATTGAGGCAAATAATTTAAACTTCATCAAATATCAACAAGATAAACTATAAGTAGAACAGTATTGTGGACTGATGGATTATGTCGCTGAGGTAGCTACAAGCAGAGAGTTTGCAGCTGGCAAAGCCGTAATTTTACCTTCTTCTTTCCAAGGGTCTCCTCGCAATATGCGAGAAAGATACAATGATGCTATGGCTATTGTAAATAAATATGGCAAAGCAGATTTATTTATTACATTTACATGTAATCCACAATGGCCAGATTGTACAGAATCTGCTAATTGGACAAACTGCTTCCGATAGACCAGATTTTAGTGGCACAAATCTTTAAAATCAAATGAACTGAATTTATATGTGACATAACCATAACTCAGTTATTTGGCAAATGTCTGGCTTATGTTTATACCATAGAATTTAAAAAAGAGGCCTTCCACATGCACATATACTTATAATCCTTCAAGAGAAAGATAAATTGGATACTGGTGACAAAGTGGATTCAGTGATTATTGCTGAACTACCAGATCCATAAATACATGGTAGAATATATGAGATTGTAACTCATTGTGTGATTCATGGACCATGTGGAGATCTTAATCCACAGTCACCATGTATTGAAAATAAGAAATGTACAAAAAAAATTCCAAAAGGTTATAGAGACAAAACTTATGCTAATTGTGACGGCTATCCATTATATAGAAGAAGAGAAGGCCAAAATGCCATTATTCGTGAAAAAAAGATATATAACAGGTATGTGATACCATACAATCCACATTTACTCATGAAGTATAATGCACACATTAATGTGAGGAATTGACTCTGCTGGGATTCGAACCCTAGTTTGCATGTTGCTGGACCTCTTCCCTACCGGTACGCCAGCCTGCCTCTTGCAGATTTGCCTGAGATCTGATACCTTGACGCTAAAAGCAATGAAATCAGTGACAACTCTCTTTAGCTGTGTCTGGTCAGCTATCTGGTTCTTGGCCTATATAAGGCACTTCCTGTCTCTGTATCCTTGCCAGATTATTGTTGGTTCCTGATCCCTTCAATAAAGCTTGTTCCTGTTTCACCTACAAGTTGCTGAACTGGATTATTGCTGACCTTGGCTACTGGTCTCCACAACCTTGTGATTCCTATATCATTACAGAATAATCTGGTCCTTTCATGGAGACCGCTGGGTTAGATTCTGCATTGGCCCAGCAGGTTGCTTTTACTGCAAGAACTGTGCAGACCCAGGCACAGACCATTCAAGTGCTGCAGGACCAGGTAGCTGAACTGCAAAATAAATTTCAGTCAATGCACAGTGAGTATACCAGCTACAGGGCACGTGATGTTGCGGCTGCTACTGTTACACCTGCACAATATGCCCGCTTGCCCCTGCCAGAAAAGTTTGGAGGAGATCGCAAAAAATTTAGGGGTTTCCTAAATCAATGCCGTTTGCACTTCATGATGTTACCTCACCAATTTCCATCTGAAAGAGAGAAGGTGGGATTTATTTTTTCACTATTCAAAGATGAAGCCCTGGCTTGGGGCTCCCCTCTTCTGGAACAGGACAGTCCAGTCTTGGGTAATCTAAATGACTTTCTTGAGGCCATGTGCCTAGTTTTTGATGACCCCAATCGATGTGCTACAGCAGAAGCCACTCTCCTTCATTTGCATCAAGGGAGGCGCTCTGTGGCTGAATATGCTGCTGAATTCAGACAGTGGGTTGCTGATACTACCTGGAACCAATCAGCTCAGAGGTTCCACTTCAGAAAAGGTCTCTCAGAAGCTATAAAAGATGAGCTAGCTCGTGTTGATCTTCCTGCTGACTTTGATGCATTTGTGCGTTTGGCTATCCGTATCGATTGGAGACTTTCTGAAAGAAGATTGGAAAGACAGGGCTCTTTTAGACCAAGTACTACTTCTATTTCCTATTCAAGAATTTCTACTCTGACCCCACAAACACCTACAGACTCTGAGCCTGAGGCTATGCAGGTAAATCTAATAAGAGGGCCATTATCCAATGAAGAAAAACAGTGGCGACGCACTCACAATTTATGCCTGTATTGTGGTAGTGCAGGGCACTATGCCATCAATTGCCCTAGCAAATCCAAAAGAACAATAGCTATGGCTGCTGAGGGCGCACAGATTCGACACCAATCCCAGATAGCAGATCAACTGGATTCTGTCACACAACCCTTGTTTTCTCTGGCTCATGGTGAAGAGGGTATGTTGACTCAACATCCTCATTTTGTGGTGCCTATCACGTTGCAATGTGGTGATCATAAAATTTCAACTACAGCTATGATAAACTTGACTAAGCTTCCTCTACAATATCGGGATTTTGCAGATGTCTGTGATAAGAAGAATGCTGATCAGCTTCCACCCCACAGGCCCTATGATTGCCCAATAGAGCTGTTGCCTGGGGCTGCTATCCCATTTGGTCGTATTTATTCCCTCTCTGAGCCTAAATTGAAAGCTCTTCGTGAATACATACAAGAAAATCTTGCCAAAGGTTTTATTCGACCATCTACTTCCACAGCAGGAGCACCTATATTCTTTGTAGAGAAGAAAGATGGCAGCCTACGGCCATGCGTTGATTACAGGGACATTAATAACATCACTGTTAAAAATCGCTACCCCTTGCCTCTCATTCCTGAATTTTTGGAGAGACTTCGCTCAGCTAAAATATTTACAAAGCTTGATCTTCGGGGGCATATAATCTGGTTCGCATAAGACCAAATGATGAATGGAAAACAGCTTTCAGAACCAGGTACGGGCATTACGAATATCTAGTAATGCCATTTGGGCTTTGTAATGCCCCTGCAACTTTCCAGCATCTTATCAATGATGTACTACAAGATCTCCTGGATCAGTTTGTTGTGGCATATTTGCATGATATCCTTGTATTCTCTGATAATCTTGAAAACCACAGAAAACAGGTCCGTATAGTTCTGGAGCGCCTTCGTACCCACCACCTATACATTAAACTAGAAAAATGTGAGTTTGAACAAACAGAAATTCAATTCCTGGGGTATGTAATAACTCCTAAAGGTTTAACTATGGACGCAAGTAAAATTAAAGCTGTGCTGGACTGGCCCATCCCCAAGAATGAAAAAGATGTCCAGAGATTTGTGGGGTTTGCCAATTTTTACAAGCGTTTCATTAAGAATTTCTCTGCCGTTATTACACCGATCACTGAACTCACACGTAAAGGGACTCCTTTTCAGTGGTCCGATAAGGATGATACCGCATTTTCCCGATTAAAGACTCTGTTTACATCTGCCCCCGTCCTGGTACATCCTCAGCCGGAATTACCATTTATTGTGGAAGTTGATGCTTCTGATTCAGCTGTTGGTGCTATACTGTCTCAAAGGACTGGACCTAAGATGCTGTTACATCCGTGTGCCTTCTATTCCCGCCAGATGGTGCCCGCAGAAAGAAACTATGACATAGGGAATAAAGAACTATTGTCTATAAAAGCTGCCTTCACCGAATGGAGACATCTCTTGGAGGGAGTTACCCATCCAATTACTGTCCTCACAGATCACAAAAATCTGGAATGTATTCGATCAGCTAAGAGACTGTCAGCCAGACAAGCACGCTGGTCCCTATTCTTCTCGAGGTTTAATTTTTTGGTTACATACCGTCCTGGCTCCAAGAATGGTAAGGCGCATGCCTTGTCTAGAATAGCTGACCCCCTCCATGCTACCGTAACCAAGACCACCATCTTGCCGGAGGATATATTTATAGGAGTTACTTTTCCTTCTGATCTGATGTCTTGCATTAAAAAGGGCTACGCTGAAGACCCAGTTCTTCGTGATCCTCCTCGTGATCTCCATATGACGATGCTTAATGGGTTTTGGATTTTTCAACAACGTCTGTTTGCTCCGGAGTCAGTGCGACTGGACCTTTTACGTCTTTACCATGACTCAAAACCAGCAGGTCATCCAGGAATCCGAAAGACGCAAGACCTACTTGCCCGATCCTTTTGGTGGCCGAAGTATCATGAGGATGTTAAGAAGTATGTGTCGACTTGTGATGTATGTGCCAGACATAGGACTCCTCGCTCATCCCCTGTTGGCTTGCTTCAGCCTCTTCCGATTCCTCATCGTCCCTGGGGATCTATATCCATGGACTTTATTGTGGAACTACCTCCCTCTAAGGAACACACTACCATTCTTGTTGTTGTGGACAGGTTAACTAAGATGGGTCATTTCATACCAGCTCGTGGTCTCCCTTCAGCTAAACAGACGGCTGACCTGGTTATTTGGGAAATATTTTGCTTGCATGGAGTGCCCGATGAAGTAGTTTCTGACAGGGGAGTGCAGTTTACATCTCGTTTTTGGAAACATTTTTGTTCTAACCTAGGTATTAATGTAAATCTGTCGTCAGCTTTTCATCCACAAAGTAATGGACAGACTGAGCGAACCAACCAGACTTTGGAGCAATATTTGCGGTGCTATATTAGTTACCTGCAGGATGACTGGCTGGATTTTTTACCCACTGCGGAGTTTGCCTATAACAATGCCCAACACTGCTCCACTTCTCTGAGCCCATTTTTTGCCAATTATGGTTACCATCCAACCTTTCTAGTTAGTCTCCCGATTACTACTCCCGTTCCTGCAGTCACTGACCGGCTAACCGCCTTACGTGATTCCCAAGCACTGTTGAAAGAGACTCTTTTGGAGGCTCAGGAATGTTACAAAAGAGCTTCTGATAGGCATAGACTGGGGCCTCCTTTCTATCATGTTGGTGACAAGGTGTGGCTGTCAACAAAGAATCTTAAGCTTCGGATTCTTTCTCATAAATTGGGTCAAAGGTTCATGGGACCTTTTGAGATCATTGCTCAGATCAATGCTGTCACTTTCCGTTTGCAACTTCCAAATTCCATGAAAATACATCCAGTGTTTCACGTTGCACTGCTTAAACCTTTTCATGAAAATACTTTCCCTGGCCGAGCCCTACCTGCTCCACCTCCAGTCCTCGTGGATGGCGAAGATGAATACGAAGTGGAAAAAATTCTTGACTCCAGGATCTTCCGTAACAAGCTTCAATATTTGGTTCAGTGGAAAGGCTATGGTGAGGAGGCTAGATCGTGGGAACCAGTGGACAATATTCACGCTCCTGATCTTCTTCGGTCTTTCCATGCACAGTACCCTGCTAAACCGGGTAATAGAGCATCCGGAGGCTGCGCCTATAGAGGTGGGGGTAATGTGAGGAATTGACTCTGCTGGGATTCGAACCCTAGTTTGCATGTTGCTGGACCTTTTCCCTACCGGTACGCAAGCCTGCCTCTCGCAGATTTGCCTGAGATCTGTGTAACGGATCTCCTGGCACCCCGACCGGGTACCTCCGTTGATGGACGCGTCCTAGCTTGCGTCGAGGCCTACAAGCACCGCACCGGACACCACAACCACCACAGACTCCACAACTGCTGTAGCTTAACTGGAGCCACGCCGTCTTCCTTCCACCCTGTATGAATCTCCAGCATCCAGGATCGTGTGGGGAAGATCCCCTCCAAGAACGAGACGAGGCTACGTTTTGAAGGGTCAAGCAGTGAACTCCCTTGCTGGCACACCCAGCCTGGTTTTTATTACAGTCAGATAAACAGAACACACCGAGGGGAAGGTATAAACAACCAATAACACAATAGTAACGCCCACAGTTTCCCTCCCCTCTACTTGAGAGATAATTGAGTTTATTACTGTATCTACTCAATTATCTCCCAGCTAAAACTTACACATTTTTATAACTTTATGATTTTACATAGTACATAATAGATCTTACATTTTTATGAACAACATAAATTGTGGAACAACATATTAAAAAATGGCATGAATCAGACCAGGGGTTCAAAAGTTAGTAAAAGTATCTTTTACCCATAACACACAGACATTTCACAGGCAATACACATCCCTCATAGTTGGCCATACAATACACGAAGAGGGACAATAGGTGGGTCACACCTCCCTGAGGCTACCTGGCAACTTTGATACAATCAGACATGGATTAGATCATCCTTCTTTGTTCTTATGTCTGAGAATGAAAACACTTTATACAATAGACTTCCTTATCTGTAACAGAATTATCTCCCATGCCAAGGTCTGCACTAGTCTGGGCCAATATTCTGCAGAGCATAAACCAACATACATACAGTATAATAGTTGGATCATATTTTAACCATAATAATCATAAAACAGGGTAAAACAGTGATGGGTTCCGTTACACACCTCCTCCGTGACCATAAGCCGGCATACACGGTCTGATCCCAACGGATCAGCCTGGGGATGTCCAGACAAAAGTTAGTCAATTCTCTAGTTTAACAACCCATCAGCATTACTGCAATTCACATTTACTCACATTTCACATATCCCCAGATAGCTGAGATCTGAGCGCACAAAACTACTGAATAGCGCTCAGATCCTCTTCACACAGTTCAATTGCCATGTAGCTAAAGTCTTTTTCATAGTCTTTCATTATATGAATGGGCTCCATGGCATAGCTATCTGTGGTATCATGGTTCACACAGGGCAAGTACCAAATGACCCCCCTGTATGTAAAGGGCCAGAATGAGTGACATACACTTTGGTATGGCCGAATACTGTGTTTAAAGGGCAATATGTCCCAGGGCCATAGTCGCAGGGCAGGAGGCTGGCAAACAGTCCTCTCCAAGACAAAGTGGCGAAGGGCACTTCGTCACACATCTCCCCTTTGGGGGGAAGTCTAACCAGGGACCTGACCTTCTGCCGGTCAGTGCCTCCGTTAGACAATCCACCAACCCACAATAAACCAGTGCAAGAGCAGCCCACCCACAACAAACAGTTACTGCACATGGATATTTCGCTGTGGTGATGGGGCAACACGCTGAGGGGACTTGAGGGGCAGAGGCCAGCGGCACTCTGCCCTGATGCCAGCTCTTCTGCTGGTATAACCTGCAGGACATCCTGCTCTGTACAAGGGACAAAGGGAGGGCAGAGGCCGACTGCACTCTGCCCCGCTGTCAGCTCTTCTGCTGGGGTACTTAGAACATATTCCGGCTCAGTAGCCAGGGAAACGTGGGGGTCAGTGGGGGTTAACATTTCCTCTGTTAACCCTGGGGCCACATTAGAAGTTAGCTGGGGAGGGGAATTTGTACTTACCCCCACCTCCGGTTGTCCCAGTGAGGGTAGTTGGGGATCTGGACAGGCTGTGGGCGCAGAGACCACGGTCCCATCTGCGCCGTCTGGGAGATTGGTGTCTCCCCTTGTTAAGGTAAACTGTCGCTGGGGAGGAAGGACGACACCTTTTGCCCCCTGGGGTTCACACTGCCGCTGGGGGGGAAGGACACCTTCTGCCCCCTGGGGTTCACACTGCCGCTGGGGGGGAAGGACGACACCTTCTGCCACCTGGGGTTCACACTGCCGCTGGGGGGGAAGGACGACACCTTCTGCCCCCTGGGGTTCACACTGCCGCTGGAGGGGAAGGACGACACCTTCTGCCCCCTGGGGTTCACACTGCCACTGGGGGGGAAGGACGACACCTTCTGCCCCCTGGGGTTCACACTGCCGCTGGGGGGGATGGACGACACCTTCTGCCCCCTGGGGTTCACACTGCCGCTGGGGGGAAATATGACACCTTCTGCCCCCTGGGGTTCACACTGCCGCTGGGGGGGAAGGACGACACCTTCTGCCCCCTGTATGGCCGGTAGAGAGACCTCGGTCCCATCTCTACCTGCCATCTGGAGGTCATCCCAGGACCAGTCAATGAAGTCTGGTTCTACTTGTCGAGTAGGTTGGGGCTGCACGAAGCTGAGCAGGTGTTGGTAGTCCTGCTTCAGCTACCACTCTCTCATTACCAGGTGGGTCATGTCTTTGCTCACCTCGCCTTCATCATCCCAGACATACATGCCCATCCGGTAGTCGTAGATGTCCCAAAACCTAGACCCCTCCATGCTGCCAAGATCAATGTCGTCCTCCAAGGCCTCCCATAATAAACCCGGGCCATCATAATCATCCCCCTCCGGTAAGTCGTGTTCAGCCGTCCAGTGGGTAAGTCGAACGGTATGCCACCAGAGGGCCTGGTATGCGTTGTCCAGCCAGATCTCTCGCCGTACCAGGGTCTCTAGTCTTGTCACCCACTCATCCAGGGGCTGCTCTCCCAATAGATACATCCGCATCGCCACACGCTTCTGTAGCCGCTGCTCATCACTGGGGAGACTCTCTCCTCGCCGCCATTGGGCATCTTCCAGGGCATCATACCAGAGTTCCTTTCTGTCTGCATCCCTGTAGTCCGCGGCCTCCTCCTCATCCTCATCATGGAACGCTGTCCAAAAACGATCCGGTTCCATCCTGCTGTAGCCAGGGGCGCTGTACGGATACTAGCGTTGCCCTCAATTTGTAACTCCCAACGTTACCGGGCTGTTTTTCCTCGCACTAGGAAGCCATCCCACCACTGCCAGCCAATGTAACGGATCTACTGGCACCCCGACCGGGTACCTCCGTTGATGGACGCGTCCTAGTTTGCGTCGAGGCCTACAAGCACCGCACCGGACACCACAACCACCACAGACTCCACAGCCGCCGTAGCTTAACTGGAGCCGCGCCGTCTTCCTTCCACCCTGTATGAATCTCCAGCATCCAGGATCGTGTGGGGAAGACCTCTCCTCCAACGAGAGGACATCAGGAACAAGAATTCAGTAGTTACAGCTCCAGGGAGTATGCAAAAGCATAGCAATCCCCAGTATGATATAGCGATCCCCTCCAAGAACGAGACAAGGCTACGTTTTGAAGGGTCAAGCAGTGAACTCCGTTGCTGGCACACCCAGCCTGGTTTTTATTACAGTCAGATAAACAGAACACACCCAGGGGAAGGTATAAACAACCAATAACACAATAGTAACGCCCACAGTTTCCCTCCCCTCTACTTGAGAGATAATTGAGTTTATTACTGCATCTACTCAATTATCTCCAAGCTAAAACTTACACATTTTTATACATTTTTATAACTTTATGATTTTACATCGTACATAAATAAATCTTACATTTTTATGAACAACATAAATTGTGGAACAACATATTAAAAAATGGCATGAATCAGACCAGGGGTTCAAAAGTTAGTAAAAGTATCTTTTACCCATAACACACAGACATTTCACAGGCAATACACATCCCTCATAGTTGGCCATACAATACACATAGAGGGACAATAGGTGGGTCACACCTCCCTGAGGCTACCTGGCAACTTTGATACAATCAGACATGGATTAGATCATCCTTCTTTGTTCTTATGTCTGAGAATGAAAACACTTTATACAATAGACTTCCTTATCTGTAACAGGATTATCTCCCATGCCAAGGTCTGCACTAGTCTGGGCCAATATTCTGCAGAGCATAAACCAATATACATACAGTATAATAGTAGGATCATATTTTAACCATAATAATCATAAAACAGGGTAAAACAGTGATGGGTTCCGTTACACACCTCCCCCGTGACCATAAGATGGCATACAGGGTCTGATCCCAACGGATCGGCCTGGGGATGTCCGGACAAAAGTATTTGTTGGTCAATTCTCTAGTTTGACAACCCATCAGCATTACTGCAATTCACATTTACTCACATTTCACATATCCCCAGATAGCTGAGATCTGAGCGCACAAAACTACTGAATAGCGCTCAGATCCTCTTCAAACAGTTCAATTGCCATGTAGCTAAAGTCTTTCCCATAGTCTTTCATTATATGAATGGGCTCCATGGCATAGCTATCTGTGGTATCATGGTTCACACAGGGCAAGTACCGAATGACCCCCCTGTATGTAAAGGGCCAGAATGAGTGACATACACTCTGGTATGGCCGAATACTGTGTTTAAAGGGCAATATGTCCCAGGGCCATAGTCGCAGGGCAGGAGGCTGGCAAACAGTCCTCTCCAAGACAAAGTGGCGAAGGGCACTTCGTCACAATCTGATACCTTGACTCTAAAAGCAATGAAATCAGTGACAACTCTCTTTAGCTGTGTCTGGTCAGCTGTCCGGTTCGTGGCCTATATAAGGCACTTCCTGTCTCTGTATCCTTGCCAGATTATTGTTGGTTCCTAATCCCTTCAATAAAGCTTGTTCCTGTTTCACCTACAAGTTGCTGAACTGGATTATTGCTGACCTTGGCTACTGGTCTCCACAACCTTGTGATTCCTATATCATTACAATTAATGTGGAAGCTTGCATTTCTTTAAAATCCATTAAATATGTCTACAAATATATTTTCAAAGCCGAAGGATGAACCTACTGTAGTGGTCAAAAGTGCAGAAAATCCAGAACAAAGTTATTACAGGATGAACTTGCATCTCATGTAGCTGCTTGTTATGTAAGTGCGCCAGAAGCAATGTGGCATCTTCTCAAATTATAAATGCATGATCGCTCACATGCAGTATATCGATTGGCTGTACATTTGCCCCAAAGACACTTAGTGTATTTCCATGTTAGAAATGAAACAAATGCTTTGGCACAAAGTGAGCATCGGCAAAATACACTAACTGCGGGGTCTCATTTAAATTGTAACGACTTAGATGCATGGGAATTATTATATATTAACATTCCATACCATTATGTTGTCGTTAATAGATTATGGCGAAAACGAAAAAAAACGTGGAAATAAAATATTACCAAGAATTTACACTCTCCAAGAGACCTTGAACGTTTCTGCTTACGTTTACTGCTTCTAAATGTTCCTGGTGCACAAAGTAATGAACACTTAATAACTGTCAATGACATAGTTTATGAAACATTTCATTTAGCTGCGCGACAGAAACTTCCTAGCTGATGATACAGAATGGGAAAGATGTCTAGAAGAAGCAGCACTGTGTCAAATGCCACGGCAGATGAGGGAACAATTTGCATTCATTTGTATCTTCTCAAATGCTCCAAATGCATTAGCTTTGTGGGACAAATCTAAAACAAATATATCTGAAGACTTTTTGCAACCATACAATGAGCCTATTACACAATTAAAAACATTAATTTAAATTCAAGAGGTCTTTCTTTCTCATGGATTAAGTTGTGCAAGTTTTAATCTGCCAGATCCAGGACTCATAGACGACATAAACTTTGAAGACTATAACACTCAGCTTCAAAGACAAAGAAAAGAAGAAAGACTTGCAACTTTAAATACATTACAATTGCAAGCATTTGATGCAATAAAAAATGCCCTAGATGATGACAAGCTCAAATAGCGTTATGTCTATCTAGATGGACCTGGCCGATCAGGAAAAACTTATCTGTATAATTTATTGATGAGTTTTGTTCTAGCACAAGGTGAAATAGCATTGCCATTTGCAACCACTGCAATTGCTGTACTTTTGTTAGAAGGTGGAAGAACTGTGCATAGTGGATTTAAAGTGCCAGTTCCCATCCTGGAAACATCAGTGTTGGATATTCGAATGACATCATTGCAAGCAAAAACAATTAAAAAAAGTAAATTAATTCTAATAGATAAAGCTACAATTATGTCATGCCATGCCCTACAATGTACTGAACGTTTGCTACGTGAAGTAATGGATAATGATTAGCCATTTGGTGCAAAGGTAATGTTGTTAGATGGAGATTTTAGACAAATGGAAATCTAACTGACATTGTCAAAAAAATGTAAAAAAGTACACTATGGAAACTATTTACCCATCTTCATTTGCAACAATATATGAAACCAGAAGGAGAAAATGATTTCAATGATTGGCTCATTAAAATTGGAGAAGGAAAAACAGAGCGAATACAAAATTTACCTGATGATACCGTGCAAATTCCATCTCATATGGTTTGGAAACAGGATCTCATATCAGCCAAATAAATACCTAGGATTATGCAGAGCTTGCAAACAAAGTAATCCTAACATAAAAAAATAAGGATGCATTGTTTCTCAATAATGAAATATAAAAAAAAAAAATGCACCGCAAAAAATTATCACAGTGCTAATTATGTACTTGGTAATGAAAAAGGAAGTCAGACAAACTTTTCAACTGAATTCATTAATTCATTAACTCCCTCTGGAATGCCACCACATATTTTGCAGCTAAAGAAACGTGCAATTGTCATGTTACTGCGAAATATGAACCCCAAAAAAGGACTATGTAATGGGACCAGATTAATTGTTCAAGAATTAAAGGACTATTTCATAGATGCTTAAATTCTAACTGGTACCCATAAAGGGGAGAGAATTTTCATACCAAGAATAGATTTGGCACCAAGTGAAAGTAGCCTCCCTTTTGTACTTCAAAGGAGACAATTTCCCATCATCATGGCATTTTCCATGACCATTAATAAATCACAAGGACAATCTTTCAAATCTGTGGGTATCTTTTTAGAAGAACTAGTATTTGCACATGGTCAACTGTATGTTGCATTTTCAAGATGCAAGAATCCAGAGGCTATTAAAGTTTACATTGAAAACAACCAAAGTCAAGGTGATTTATTAGATGATGGCTGCATTTTTACAAAAAAAACATTGTCTACTATGAGGTACTATAACTTACAAGACTAACTAAAACTATAACAATACAAGACATGTCAAAAAACAAAAATGCTTTCACCTCAAGGACAAATTCACAAGAAAATAAAAAAAATATATAGAACAGTGGTTTTATTTCAAGGACGAACTTTTATGTCACTCGGACTCTTTTTAGAGGACCTCTATTTCACTAAGAAACTCTATAAAATGGCAAAAAAATAGAGAACAGTAGTTTTACTTCCAGGACAATATTAGATGTTTCTGGGATTCTTTTAAGAGGACCACTATTTCACATAGGAAACTCTAAGTGCCATTTTCCAACAATGCTTTCATCTCAAGAACAAATTTACAACAAAAAAAACAAACAAATTTAGAGTGGTTTTATTTTGAGGACCACTATTTCACTAAGAAACTCTATAAAATGGCAAAAACCATAGAGAACAGTGGTTATACCCTGCGGACGAATTTTTAGATCTGGCGGTCTCTTTTTAGAGGACCACTATTTCAGAAAGGAAACTCTATGTGCCATTTTCAAGAATTACAACAACAACAAAAGGTCAATAAAAAAAACAACAAAGACAAAGTAACATATTGAAATTTCATGGAAGCGGCCTTTTGGCAGGATTAGCCCTACAAAACACTTTGGTTGCATTTTATAACAGAGGAAGGCAAACAATAAAATCCCTGATTGAAAGTTAGCCAATTGTATCAAGGGGGGGGGGGGGGGAATTAATTCCTTGATGAATGCATTAACTGGCGATCAGATTACTCCCTGGATTAATACTCTCCCTTTAATTATACATTTAAATTGTACAACAAAAGCTCCTCCTCTTAACATGAAATTTTAAAAATATACAATGAAACAACTTAGCACACTTTTTTCAAAAAATATTAACATTACTAACAATAACTTGAATTGTTATAAAATGCAACCAAAGTGTTTTGTGGGGCTAATGCTAAAAGAAATTTCGATATGTTACTTTGTCTTTGTTGAAAAAAAAATGTTCTTGACCTTTTGTTGTTATTGTTGTAATTCTTGAAAATGGCACATAGAGTTTCCTATGTGAAATAGTGGTCCTCTAAAAAGAGACAGCTAGAGATAAAAGTTAGTCCGCGGGGTATAACCACCGTTCTCTATGTTTTTTGCCATTTTATAGAGTTTCCTAGTGAAATAGTGGTCCTCAAAATAAAACCACTCTAAATTTGTCTTGTTTTTTTGTTGTAAATTTGTTCTTGAGATGAAAGCATTGTTGGAAAATGGCACTTAGAGTTTCCTATGTGAAATAGTGGTCCTCTTAAAAGAATCCCAGAGACATCTAATATTGTCCTGGAAGTAAAACCACTGTTCTCTATTTTTTTGCCATTTTATAGAGTTTCTTAGTGAAATAGTGGTCCTCTAAAAAGAGTCCGAGTGACATAAAAGTTCGTCCTTGAAATAAAACCACTGTTCTATATATATATTTTTTATTTTCTTGTGAATTTGTCCTTGAGGTGGAAGCATTTTTGTTTTTTGACATGTCTTGTATTGTTATAGTTTTAATTAGTCTTGTAAGTTATAGTACCTCATAGTAGACAATGTTTTTTGTAAAAATGCAGCCATCATCTAATAAATCACCTTGACTTTGGTTGTTTTCAATGTAAGCTTTAATAGCCTCTGGATTCTTGCATCTTGATAATGCAACATACAGTTGGCCATGTGCAAATACTGGTTCTTCTAAAAAGATACCCACAGATTTGAAAGTTTGTCCTTATGATTTATTAATGGTCATGGCAAATGTCATGATGATGGGAAACTGTGTCCTTTGAAGTACAAAAGGGAGGCTACTTTCACTTGGTGCCAAATCTATTCTTGGTAGGAAAATTCTCTCCACTTTATGGGTACCAGTTAGAATTTCAGCATCTATGAAATGGTCCTTTAATTCATGAACAATTAATCTGGTCCCATTACATAGTCCTTCTTTTTGGGTTCATATTTCGCAGTAACGTGACAATTGCACCGTTCTATAGCTGCAAAATATGTGGTGGCATTCCAGAGGGAGTTAATGAATTAATGAATTCAGTTGAAAAGTTTGTCTGACTTTCTTTGTCATCACCAAGTACAGAATCAGCACTGTGATCATTTTATTGTGGTGCATTAATTTTTTCTAATACTTCATTATTGAGAAACAATGCATTCCTATTTTTGCATGTTAGTATTACTTTATTTGCAAGTTCTGCATAATCCTCCTTATTTATTGTATTTTGGAATATAGCTGATATAGCTGTTTGCAAATCATATGAAATGGAATTTCCACGGTATCATCGGGTAAATTTTATATTCGCTCTGTCGAGCATGTGACGTCACGTCATTAGCATATGCCGGTTTCGAACACAGCAAGAAGATGCACTGCTGGGGATAGATGAGCAGCAGAAGGTCAGTTGTTGTCCCTCACTCCCCGGGATTCAAGGCGAGCAGTTGAGGGGCATTTAGGCTGCATGGACCAGGCCACATGTGATGCTCGCACCATACTGACACCCCATCCACGCAATGCGAGGCTTGCACAACATACCACATTGACCACCATGAGGCTCGCATTAGGCGCAGGACTCCTCTTCCTCAGTACGCTACCTCCTCCCACCACGAGGGGGCGCTGTCACAGAGCAGGAACATACCAGGGACTGTGCATGGAGGCAACAAGGACTAACCAGCAGCACAATGGTGACATATACAAGAGTGCACACACTACTACGAGAGAGACAGCAGGGAAAGAGGGGGAGAGAGAGAGACAGCAGCGAAAAAGGGGGGAGAGAGTGACAGCAGGGAAAGAGGGGGGAGAGAGAGACAGCAAGGCGATGGTGCTCATCGCGAGGCCCCCAACTTTGCTAGCCTTCAAATTTCCTTGCCGTCATTTTTGACGGGCAAGTAGCTAGTCTCATATAGTCTACCATGTTTTTCTGGATCTGGTAGTTCAGCAATAATCATTGAATCCACTTTGTCACCAGTATCCAATTTATCTTTCTCTTGAAGTATTATAAAAATATGTGCATGTGGAAGGCTTTTTTTTTTATTCTATGGTTATGTCATGTATTAATTCAGTTTAATTTGATTTTAAAGACTCTTGCAACTAAATCTGGTCTATTGGAAGCAGTTTGTCCAATTAGCAGATTCTGTACCATCTGGCCATTGTGGATTACATGTAAATGTAATAAATACATCTGCTTTGACATATTTAGTTACAATAGCCATGGCATCATTGTATCTTTCTCACATATTGCAAGGAGATCATTGGAAAGAAGGAGGTAAAACGATGGCTTTGTCAGCTCTGTTCTACACATAGTTTATCTTGTTGATATTTGATGAAGTTTAAATTATTTGCCTCAACTTGCAAATATGAATCAATCATCCATCGCTGTGTCAGTTTTCTGCCACATAAAGTGGGATTAAATCCATCTTGAATGGCAGTTTGAGCCACTTTAAATTTTAAGCATGGAAATATTATTTGTCACACGTAGTTTTGAATTTGGGTAACTGTCAAATTAGTACTTAAGATACTTATATTAATGAAAAGGTTGCTCATCATTTCTGGGATATATTCTAATATCCCTCTGAAATGGTGGTTCTCCCTAGTCATTTTGAAAGACAATTGCAACCTCATTTTATGTTGGTAAGTTGTAACAGAGTTTAGGTTGAGGTTAGCTCTATGAGGTTCGATTTAGCAGATTAGTTAGGCTGCAGTGTATTTTGTGAAAGGCCCACAGCAAACATGATAGGCCCTTCTATTTTGTATATGTTAAGAGCATTTTTTGTGCACTACTGTTGTCATTAGGTGTTTAGGATATGGAGTTGGGCTTAGAGGGTTGCGCACCAAAAATTGTATATATGCTTCCTGTGACGAAGTGCCCTTCGCCACTTTGTCTTGGAGAGGACTGTTTGCCAGCCTCCTGCCCTGCGACTATGGCCCGGGGACATATTGCCCTTTAAACACAGTATTCGGCCATACCAGAGTGTATGTCACTCATTCTGGCCCTTTACATACAGGGGGGTCATTCAGTACTTGCCCTGTGTGAACCATGATACCACAGATAGCTATGCCATGGAGCCCATTCATATAATGAAAGACTATGGGAAAGACTTAAGCTACATGGCAATTGAACTGTGTGAAGATGATCTGAGCGCTATTCGGTAGTTTTGTGCGCTCAGATCCCAGCTGTAACGGAACCCATCACTGTTTTACCCTGTTTATGGTTATTTAATTCTTGGTTAAAATATGATCCTAGTAATATACTGTATGTGTGTTGGTTTGTGCTCTGCAGAATATTGGCCCCAGGTTAGTGCAGACCTTGGCAGGAGAGATAATCCTGTTACAGATAAGGGAGTCGATTGTGTGGAGTATTTTCATTCTCAGATAAGAACAAAGAGGGCTGATTTAATCATTGTCTGATTATATCAAGTTGCCTCAGGGAGGGGTGACCACACCTATTGTCCTATATGTGTATTGTGTGGGGGATATGTGAAATGTCTGTGTGTTATGTGAAAAACATACTTTTACTAACTTTTGAACCCCTGGTCTGATTCATGCATTTTTTTAATATGGTGTTCCCCTGGGTGAGAGATATTGAACGGTGCTGGACTTAAAGGTGTACCCCCTGTTTTTGGGGTACATCCAGAATGTGGTTAAAATTGTGTCTGTTTTAATTGTGTTACCTGTTATCTGAGGGGAGGAGACGTGGGGGTTGAACCATGTATCTAATTGGCTGTGATAATTATGTGGGTGTAGCCCTTCAGAGGGCACCATTGCATAAAAGGAGATCCCCTGTCATTAAAGTTATAGTTCTACTTGACCCTCAAAACGTAGTCTCATCTCGTTATTGGAGGGGATCGCTATATCATACTGGGGATTGCTATGCTTTTGCATACTCCCTTGAGCTGTAACTACTGAACGCTTGATCCTGATGTGTCCTCCTTGGAGGAGAGGTCTTCCCCACACGGTCGTGGATGCTGGAGATTCATACAGGGTGGAAGGAAGACGGCGCGGCTCCAGCTAAACTACGGCGGTTGTGGAGTCTGTGGTGGTTGAGGTGTCCAGTGCGGTGTTTGTAGGCCTCGGCGCAAACTAGGACGCGTCTATCAACGGAGGTACCCGGTCGGAGTGCCAGGAGATCCGTTACA
>CM050172.1:19517126-19537126 GCA_027410445.1 Discoglossus pictus
TTAATTAACATTACAAAATACATACACAGAACAAAAAAAAAAAAAAACAGAATCACAATAAACGCTAAAGGTGCTCAGCGCGCCACTCACAAGGAGCGCCAACGGTGTTTAGAGGAGTACAACTACACCAGGGGAGAGGCTCGCAATGAGCGCCAAAAGGCCATCAGCGAGAATCTTGCAATGAGCGCCAAACAAGCTCTGAAAACCAAAAATACACCAACCAAGAGGCTTGCAATGAGCGCTAAAGGTACTCACACATCCAAAAGACTTACTTTGGATAGCAAACAACATTACCTGCCTTACAATTCTATTGCCGTCATTTTTTGACGGGCAAGTCGCTAGTATTAAGATAAACTACCTAAGTATTTATTTTCATATTGAAACATAATTTTATTAACAAGTGATAAAAAGCTTTGTTTTTCCTCACCAAAACCTTTCAAACAGTATCTACAAAGCTCCGCCCCCAGCAGCTCATGCACACAGTGTTTATGTAGTACTAGACGCACTAGCCAATCACAGACAGTCTCTCAATAGCATTTTGAAACATACTGTTAAGAAACAGTCTGTAATTGGCTAGTACATCTAGTACACTGCATGGATAGTTGTGGGGTCAGAGCTTTGTAGGGACTGTTTGGAACGTTTCAGTGAGTAAAAATAGAGCTTTTAAGCACTTGTTGATAAAATAATGTCTAGGTGCAAATACACGCTGAGGTAGTTTATTTTAATACTAGCAACTTGCCCATCAAAAATGACGGCAATAAAATGTGAATCCTGGCAATGCTGTTTGTCACACAATGGGAGCCTCTCCGCCTCTACTTTACTGGCCTCCCTATGAGCGCCTCTGTCTACTCCCTTGTGTCTTATTACCCCCCTCCTCTCCCTCCCTTGTGTCTCCCCCCCTGTGTCTTTCCCCCCTGTCCCCCCTGTGTTTCTTTCCCCACCTCTAACTCCCCTGTGTCTCTTCCCCCCTCCTCTCACTCCCCTGTGTCTCTTCCCCCCTCCTCTCACTCCCCTGTGTCTCTTCCCCCTCTCTCACTCCCCTGTGTATCTTCCCCCTCCTCTCACTCCCCTGTGTCTCCCCTCCCTCCTCTGTGTTTCTCCCCCCTGTGTCTCTCCCCCTCTCATTCCCCTGTGTCTCTCCCCCCCTCACTCTTTTGTGTCTCATCCCCCTCCTCTCACTCCCATGTGTCTCTCCCCCCTTCTACTCACTCCCCTGTGTCTCTCCCCATCCTCTAACTCCGTTGTGTCTCTCCTGCCCCCTTCTCTCACTCCCCTGTGTCTCTCCCCCCTCCTCTGTGTCTCTCCCCCCTCTCATTCCCCTGTTCTCCCCCTCCTCTATCTCCCCCCCCTCCCCTGTGTCTCTTCCCCCCTCCTATCCCTCCCCTGTGCCTCCCCCTCCTCTCACTCCTTTATGTCTCTCCCCCCTTTTCTCATTCCCCTGTGTCTCTTCCCCCCCTCCCCTCACTCACCCGGTGTCTCTTCCCCCCCTCCTCTCACTCCCCTGTGTCTCTTCCCCCCCTCCTCTCACTCCCCTGTGTCTCTTCCCCCCTCCTCTCACTCCCCTGTGTCTCTTCCCCCCTCCTCTCACTCCCCCTGTGTCTCTTCCCCCCTCCTCTCACTCCCCTGTGTCTCTTCCCCCCTCCTCTCACTCCCCTGTGTCTCTTCCCCCTCCTCTCACTCCCCTGTGTCTCTCCCCCCCCTCCTCTCACTCCCCTGTGTCTCTCCCCCTCTCCTCTCACTCCCCTGTGTCTCTTCCCCCCTCCTCTCACTCCCCTGTGTCTCTTCCCCCTCCTCTCACTCCCCTGTGTCTCCCCTCCCTCCTTTGTGTTTCTCCCCCCTGTGTCTCTCCCCCTCTCATTCCCCTGTGTCTCTCCGCCCTCACTCTTTTGTGTCTCTCCCCCCTCCTCTCACTCCCCTGTGTCTCTCCCCGTCCTCTAACTCCGTTGTGTCTCTCCTGCCCCCTCCTCTCACTCCCCTGTGTCTCTCCCCCCTCCTCTGTCTCTCCCCCTCTCATTCCCCTGTTCTCCCCCCCTCCTCTATCTCCCCCCCTCCCCTGTGTGTCTACCCCCTCCTCTCCCACCCCTGTGTGTCTCCCCCCCTCCCCTGTATCTCTTCCCCCCTCCTTCCCTGTGTGTCTCCCCTACTCCTCCTGTGTCTTTGGCGCGCAATGTGCCTGTGCGAGCAGCCGCCGCTCAATGCACAATGCGCAGTTGTCAAACTGCGATTTGTCGCAAGCGTGACGACGAATCGCAGTTTGAGAACTATTATATGTGATTAAAAACAGGGAAACCTTTGAAGGGACATGGAAGTTTCCTGGTGTTACTAGGTATATAACATCCCTCTGTATCTATTTACTGACATGTACTTTATATTATTAAGAAGTGCTTATAAGCTAAGTTTTTACTGCCTAAAATCAAACAAATAGTACCTGTATGGGTCTGCCCTCTGCAACATAAGCAGATACAAACTCTGTAGAGGCGAATGTCCAACCAGGAGGCTGGGTTTAGCTGCTAAACTAATTTTATTAATAACATCCAGCTGCAAAAGTATTTGTATTGGGACGTGATGTCCAATAATACCAGACCGTGCATTGTATGCGTGGCCTTGATGAATTAATGACTTCTATTTGGTTATTAAAGGGACGTGCAACTTAATTCCCTTTTTCATGCAATTAAAGGATCGAAAAGGACTAAGGAAAGCCTATTAACTCCATAGACACTAACAGCATACGTAGATTTAATTGGCAGATAAGTATGACCCATATACTGCCTATATATATCACATAAACATTTCCTCATTGCAATGTAAGGGACTTTATATCTCCATCCACTTAACCCAGTAAGAAAAGTAGGGAGAACGTTTTAACCCATTTTGGGATTATAACAAATCTTTTCTACAACTAATTACTGATTTTCTTTACATTTCTCTTTATTATTATGGTATATTGATGCGGCTGCACATATTGCCATATTGTCATATAAATGATAATATAAAGTACTTCCATGTATCGAGAAATAGTGCAAAATGGGGAAGGGAGTGGAGAGGGGGGAAAGAAAGTTAGAGAAAGGGAAGGGTTAAACGGCAGTTGTGCGGGGTGTCTCTGGTCTGGGAGCATGTTATACAATTTTTAGGTTATGATCTGGACAAGGTGTTTTTTCCAATTTTATAAAGAATTTGCAGCAATGGCAGGTCTGGTGATTTCCATTTTGACGCTACGTGATGACTGATGATGTTGAATACGTAAGATAGAAGCCCAATAAGCACAATTGGGGGTGGTCAGGGGTACCTGTCTGTCATTAATTTTAGAGATTTTTCCACGATCACCATGGGGGCAACAACAAAGAGAAAAGGTCTTAGGAGGGATGGTGTTATGGAAGGGGGTCTAAGTTATGTGATGGGGTCATAGGAGGGGTGGTGTTATGGAAGGGGGTCTTAGTTATGGGAGGGAGTCTTAGGAGAGGTGGTGTTAAGGAAGGGGGTCTAAGTTATGTGATGGGGTCATAGGAGGGGTGGTGTTATGGAAGGGGGTCTTAGTTATGGGAGGGAGTCTTAGGAGGGGTGGTGTTATGGAAGGGGGTGTTAGTTATGGGAGGGAGTCTTAGGAGGGGTGGTGTTATGGAAGGGGGTCTTAGTTATGGGAGGGAGTCTTAGGAGGGGTGGTGTAATGGAAAGGGGTCTTAGGTATGGAAGGAAGTCTTAGGAGGGGTGGTGTAATGGAAGGGGGTCTTAGTTATGGGATGGGGTCTTAGGAGGGGTGGTGTTATGGAAAGGGGTCTTAGGAGGGGTGGTGTTATGGAAAGGGGTCTTAGTTATGGGAGGGAGTCTTAGGAGGGGTGGTGTTATGGAAGGGGGTCTTAGTTATGGGATGGAGTCTTAGGAGGGGTGGAGTTATGGAAGGGGGTCTTAGTTATGGGAGGGAGTCTTAAGAGGGGTGGTGTTATGGAAAGGGGTCTTAGGTATGGGAGGGAGTCTTAGGAGGGGTGGAGTTATGGAAGACGGTCTTAGGTATTGAAGGGAGTCTTAGGAGGGGTGGTGTTATGGAAGGTGTCTTAGGTATGGGAGGGAGTCTTAGGAGGGGTGGAGTTATGGAAGGGGGTCTTAGTTATGGCATAGTGATGCTGAATACGGGAGATAGAAGCCCACAAAGCACAATTGGGGAGTCAGGGGTCATTCATTTTAGAGATAAGTTTTTCCACGATCACCATGGGGCCAACAACTAAGGGAAAGGGTCTTAGGAGGGGTGGTGTTATGGATGGGGTTCTTAGGTATGGGAGGAGTCTTAGGAGGGGTGGTATTATGAAAGGGGGTCTTAGTTATGGGATAGTGATGCTGAATACGGGAGATAGAAGCACAATTGGGGGATCAGGGGTCATTCATTTTAGAGATAGGGTTTTCCACGAACACCCTGGGGGCAACAACTAAGGGAAAGGGTCTTAGGAGGGGTGGTGTTATGGATGGGGGTCTTAGGTATGGGAGGAGTCTTAGGAGGGGTGGAGGGGTGGTATTATGGAAGGTGGACTTAGTTATGGGATGGGGTCTTAGGAGGGGTGGTGTTATGGAAGGGGGTCATAGTTATGGGAGGGAGTCTTAGGAGGGGTGGTGTTATGGAAGGGGGTCTTAGTTATGGGAGGGAGTCTTAGGAGGGGTGGAGTTATGGAAGGGGGTCTTAGATATGGGACGGAGTCTTAGGAGGGGTGCTGCTATTGGAATGAGTCTTAGGGAGGGGTAATGAGTGAGTTGTTTTTTACAACCCACCCCTTGAGGGAGGGGAACCTTTTTTTTTTTCTCACTGGTGCCCTCCATTCCCTTGCTCTACCACAGGTGATAACGTGTGCCACTTCCCCCACCCTGTTGCCCTGGGTACTTAGGGTATATAATGTGCAGGTTATTTGAGATTAGATACATTCCATGTAATACATTGAGATTAGATTCTAGTGTCATGGAGTGGCCAATATGTTCCAGATCCTATATCCATCATTGTCCTCACATTACTTAAAAATGGGGAGATGTTCACGAGGAGCTGAGCGGAGTGGAGGTGATGATCGCACTCAGGAATGTTTCTTATGATAAGAAGTGAAAAAGAATAAATGTCACCTCTGATGTAAAAGTCATTTATAATGCTCCCGGAAGAACTGATGGTCCAAGTGGATATGAAAAACAGTGTACCATTCTGGGAGATAAAGGTCCATTCCCACCATGTGAAGCTGAGAGCTATAACATGTAGGCCCACCCATATGGACAGGGCATAGCAGAGAGGTCAGACAAATTGTGGTACACTGGCGAAGGAACTGGTAACCCACTCCAGTATCTTTGCCAAGAAAACCCTATGGATAAGCACAACCAGAGACATAATGTGCCTGGTGTGCAGTGGTCTACAGGGTCATAGAGAGTTGGACCCGACTGAATAACTAAACAACAATATATATATATATATATATATATATATATATATATATTATAATTGTCGAACTATGAGACATCATCATGCTTTGCGTGGTGCGTACGACTTAGCGATAAGCACCAAAGACGCTCATCGCCTGTGAGCCTCGCGTAGCAAGGTGAGCAGTGGAGGTAATGAAACACGCGCGACTTAGCCAGAAAGGAGCGCGGAAGCGAGACAGGCCGATCACACATTGAAACACGCAGGACTTAGTTTCCAAACACTTACAAAACGCAAGATCGCAAGCACTAACTCGGAGCACTTAAGTGATGAGCACCGAAGGTGCTCATCGACTGCGAGCCTCGCATAGTGAGGCGAGCTGTTAAGCCACTAAAACTCGCAGCACTTAGCGAGGCGTAGCGAGGCTAGCCATTAACTTGGAGCACTTTTCGGCACTCATCTCCTGCGAGCTGTTAACCTACTACAACTCGCAGCACTTAGGCGATGAGCGCCAAAGGTGCTCATCCACTGAGAGCCTCGCGAAGCGAGGTGAGCAGTGGAGGTAATGAAACACGCGCGACTTAGCCAGAAAGGAGCGCGGAAGTGAGACAGGCCGATCACACATTGAAACACGCAGGACTTAGCCTCCAAACACTTACAAAACGCAAGATCGCAAGCAGCTGACGAACGCGAGACTTAGAAAATAATAAATAAAAGATAGGAAAAATACGAAGTTAACGGCAGAACCGCGCAAAGCAAAAAACACGAAAAATACAAAAACAAATACAACAAAAACATCACACACAGCACGGGAGAAGAGCCAGGACATCTGGAAGTGAGGTGGAACGTGAAATTAAGTCCAATTTAAGCCGTTTCGGCACTTGAAGATCGGCTTAGCGAGAAAAAAAATGGGGGCAGAAAAAAATGAAAAGGAGGCTACACGACCCTGAACCACGCAAAACACAGCCAGCGACGTACGAGGTAGAAAAAATACTACTAGGAAGGACGCAAAATGCTTACGAAACGTGTTAAACATAGACTAACGCCACCATTTTACAACACTAACTTTCTCACCTAAACAAACGGTTTTATCTCACGCACGCAGCCTAGGGCACACTTGCCACAGAGCTGATACTTTCTCCTCAGGTGATGACAGTCTGAGTGGACATTTTCTGCTGCCAGAAAATCCAAAGAGATTGTTAGCTCTTCAGGATACTGATTGCTGAATATTAATTACAAATAGGTAAAGCAGTAACTCAGATCTCCTATTCCCTCACTCTGGACACAAATATCACACAGATTTCAAGGTATTTGCAGTTACCTGGAAGACCAACAACAATATACTTCTGTCTGTTACATTAATTATCAACCTTCATATTGTATATGATTTCTGGCCACATAGTAACATTTGTGTAAAAATGTTGTATCTTAGTTAATAGTCTAGCTTGTTGATGTACTATATACTGTGTGTTATACCTCACCTCCCCCGTCTAATTTACTATCTAACATCTGGCAAATGGTCTTCTTATCTGCATATCCAACACTCATACTTTCTCTCCCTGTCTCATCACAGCAGTAACTCAGAGCTACATTATCCTCAGTCTGGACACAAATATCACACAGATTTCTCCCCTCCCTCCCTGCCCCACTCCCACCCACCCTTGCATTACCTTAATTTATAGATAGTCACATGACTTGCACCTGCTCATTTAACATTACCTGCTAAAAACCCAATTAATAAAGTCTCTTAGATTCTCACCCACCACCGTCATTCTGATTAACCTTATCACATTCTCTTCCTTGCTCCTGAATCTATATCACCACAACTTCTTATCTTAGGACAATAATTCTTCCCCCACAATCTTCTAACCTATTTTTCCTAATCTCACACATTGTCACAATGCTTTCTCACTCTTTCCTCTTTCTTATAACCTACTGCCTTTCTCTCAGACTTTCTTTTGCAGTCTCTCCATATCATGTCCCCAACAATATTACCATCTCGCCTTTTTTTGCTCTCCTTTCCTCTTCTCTGCTCCCATGAGCTCCTCTCCCTCCTTCAGTCACAACATCATCCCCTCCCTAACACTCACACGCTATGGTTCATGGCCAGCAAACACCCATAACACCCAGAATCTGATATCCATTACATGTCACAAACCTTCTACTCTACCTTTCTCCTGCGCCCTCTGGAACGCACGGTCTATCTGCAATAAACTCACTTTCACTCACGACTTATTCATCTCCAACTCCCTCAATCTATTGGCTCTCACGGAAACCTGGCTCTCATCCTCAGACTCTGCCTCCCCTGCAGCACTCTCTTATGGTGGCTTTCACCTCAGCCACACACCTAGACCTGGGAACAAACAAGGTGGTGGTGTGGGTGTATTGCTTTCCATTCACTGTACATTTCACCTCTTACCCCCTGTCCCATCCCTCCAATTCTCATCCTTTGAAGTGCATACAATCCGCCTCTTCTCACCTTTCTCTCTACGTGTAGCCGTGATCTATCGCCCCCCCTGGCACTCCCTCTCAATTTCTTGATCACTTTTCTGCCTGGCTCCCTCACTTTCTCTTCTCTAATGTTCCTTCACTGGTACTTGGAGATTTTAACATTCCCATTGACACTCTTATCTCCCCAGCAGCAGCCAAACTGCTTGCACTCACCTCTTCCCTTGGCCTCTCACAACTAACAGATTCTTCTACTCATCATGCTGGACACTCTCTTGACCTTATCTTCACCAATCTCAGCACAGCCTCCAACCCAGTCACCCATCCACTCCCTCTATCTGACCATCACTTACTTACCTTTAACCTCACCTCTTCTTCCTCCCACCACCCCTCTCCTACCCCTGCCACCATCACAAACAGAAACCTGCTAGCACTTGACCCTACTCAACTCTCCATTAATATCCAACCCCTTCTCAGCCCCATCACCTACCTCAACTGCCCTGATACTGCCATCTCACTTTACAACTCTACTCTCTCTTCCATCCTTGATACCCTCGCCTCCATAACCACATGAAGACGCCCTCGCTCTCTTCCACAACCTTGGCACACAACGCAAACACGATACATCCAGAAACGGCTCTGGAGAAAATCCCGCACTTCAGCAGATTTCCTCCACTACAAATTTATGTTACGCTCCTACTCCTCTGCCCTCAACCTCGCCAAACAACACTACTTTACTTCACTAATATCAACCCTATGCTCTAACCCAAAGCGTTTGTTCGCAACGTTCAAAACTCTCCTCCACCCACCACCTCCTCCCATCCCTTTCTCTCTCACAGCTGAAGACTTTGCCAACCATTTTATTCATAAAATCGAAAATATCAGCAATGAACTCTCATCTCACAGTGGCTCACTCACTCTACAATCTCAACTATCCAACCACACCCACTCTTCTCCCTCCCCCAAACCAACAGCCACTTTGAACTGCTACAAAGGATGAAGTCGCTAGCCTGCTATTATCCACTCGCCTCACTACATGTCCCCAGGACCCTAATCCATCTCAGCTCATCCCTCCCCTCTCTACCACACTAATTCCAGCTCTCACACACATTTTCAACCTTTCCCTAACTACCGGCAAGTTTCCATCTTGTCTAAAACACGCCACAATTACACCCATCCTCAAAAAGTACTCATCTGACTTTGACATTGCTTCTAACTACCACCCTATCTCTCTACTTCCTCTGGCTTCCAAACTGCTCGAGCGGCTCGTCTATACCCGCCTTACCAGCTTTATTTCGTCTAACTCCTTTCTTGACACCTTCCAATCCGGCTTTCGGCCCCAACACTCCACTGAGACAGCTCTCACTAAAGTCACCAATGACCTGCTTACTGCCAAGTCAAAAGGTCACTTTTCTATTCTCCTTCTTCTAGATCTCTCTGCTGCCTTTGACACTGTTGACCATCCACTTCTACTACATATCCTCTCCTCCCTCGGTATTCGAGACACTGCTCTCTCGTGGTTCTCATCATACCTACAAAATTGATCATTCAGTATCTCCTTCTCTGACACCTCTTCTTCTACCCACCCCCTGTCTGTTGGCGTACCCCAAGGATCTGTCCTTGGCCCCCTCCTCTTCTCCATCTACACTTCCTCACTTGGTACCCTTAGAAACTCTTTTGGGCTGCAATATCATCTCTACGCAGATGACACCCAAATCTATCTCTCAGCACCAGATCTACCCCCCTCTCTTCTAACATATGTCTCCAACTGCCTCTCTAGTATATCCTCTTGGATGTCCACCCACCATCTCAAACTCAACATGTCTAAAACTGAACTCCTAATCTTCCCTCCGTCTCCCACTGTGTCAATTCCTCACATCTCTCTCACTGTCAATAATTACATCATCACCCCCTCCTCCCAAGCCCTTTGTCTTGAGGTTCTACTGGACCCCGCCCTGTCCTTCATCCCTCACATTAAATCACTAACTAAATCTTGTCTTCTCCATCTAAAAAAACATCTCCAGAATTCGCCACTTTCTTACACAAGACACAACTAAAATCCTTATACACTCTCTCATTATCTCTCGACTGGACTACTGCAACTCGCTTCTTGCTGGCCTACCCACCACCCGACTATCTCCACTTCAATCCATTATGAATGCCTCTGCTAGACTCGTCTTCCGTACACAACGTTCAGTGTCGGCATCACCTCTCTGTCAATCTCTCTACTGGCTTCCCATTGCCTCCAGAATAAAATGTAAAATCCTGACCCTAACTTTCAAAGCCCTCAACAACAGCGCTCCCCCATACATTTCTGGTCTCATCTCCAAATACTCCCCCACCCGCCCTCTTCGCTCTGCTAATGACCTTCTTCTTTCCACAACTCTTGTCACCTCCTCTCACTCTCACCTTCAGGACTTTTCTCGTGCTGCCCCTATTCTCTGGAACTCCTTGCCTCGCTCCACCAGATTATCCTCTAGCCTCAAAACATTCAAAACCTCTCTAAAAACACATCTCTTTAAAGAAGCGTATCACCTTCCATCCTAACACACTCTCAAATCTCTCTCCCTCCTTTTCCTCACACAATACCTTTAGAATGTAAGTCTGCGAGTTTCAATCCCACAAGGTGTTTTAGGGAAAGCACCATGGACACTGGATTCCAAACTCAAAAACAGGGCCCTCCTTGTTTTACTATGTGTTAATTTGTATGTATCTTTGTCTTGAACTTATCTTATGTACAGCGCTACGGAATATGTTGGCGCGTTATAAATAAACAATAATAATAAAGTATCGTATATACTCGAGTATAAGCCGACCCGAGTATAAGCCGAGGCACCTATTTTACTACAAAATACTGGGTAAAACGAGTGACTCGAGTATAAGCCGAGGGTGTGAAATGTGCTGCCCCATGTGTCCCCCCTCTCTCTCCCGTGTCTCTTCTCCCCTCTCCCTTCCCTGTGTCTCTTCTTCGGGAACAAAAATATGCTATGTGGTTATATAGACCCCTATTCCATTGCACAAATTGCAATTGAATGAGGCCCTTAATATTTAATTATTCATTAATAATTACAAAAAAATATGCATACATATATGCTTACCTAATTACCTTTTAAAGAACATAAAGTAAACATCATAACTTTGTTGATTTATTAATTAATTAAAAAAATAAATTGAACATTATTTTAACCACAATCTATACTTTCCTCATAGCTCTTTGGGTTTGCCCTTCTTTAGGAAAACATAATTACCTCTTTAGATTTACCACTGATGTCAGTTATTGATTAATTCATTAAAATATTTTCATTTTTTAATGACTTAATAATTAATTATTACAAAAAACATCAGTTATTTATCAATATATATATATGTGCAGCGCTTTCCTTTTTAATGTATGCCAATAAAAATTTTTTTGTTTTATTTCATAGAAAAATTCAAAATGCGTTTCAAATCATTGCATTCTTTCAATAATGCTATTAAGTTTTGCATTGAGAGCAGGTAAAAACAATATGTACAATACAAAAAACATTACATCTTATACCTGTATTTACAATTATAGATTAAAATGGCAGACAACGGAGAAGACAGGATTAAACGCAAAAGAAAAGCGGCAAGGGAAAGGAAGCAAAGGTGGAGAGATGCACAGTCACCTGAAACTTCCCAACGCTTAAGAGAAGAGGACCGACAGAGAAAAATGAGTAAGAAAGCACAAACTGAGTGTGCTGGAGGTTCAAAGAAAAGAAAAAGTAAGCAAAAAAAATGTCTGTGAAACATTGCCTAATGATCCAATATTGCCTTCATGACACCAATGTTCATACACATGACACCAATGTAGATATAGAAAGTTGTAGTGATATCTATGTTGAGGAAGCTCAGGATGCTGCTTTCATTACAGCACTAACAGTAGGCACTCATTATTGTGGATTACTCAATGTTGTTTGTCAGTTTTGTGGGGCCTATTTTCTCAAGGAAAGACCAACTGACGGAGACTTCATTAGTTGTTGTCAGAAAGGAAAGGTAAGACTTCCACAAAGACACACATTTCCAGATTACTTACAAAATATCATGAGCGATCCAACATTTCCAAATTATAACATTTAAAAAAAAAAACATCAGGTCTTATAACAGTGCATTTTAAGTTGCTTCTTTGGGTGCTACATTAGCAGAAAATGTCCCAGGACATGGTCCATATTGTTTTAGAGTTCAAGGACAAATTTACCACCACACTTCACATTTACACCCACAAGAAGGAGAGCAAAGGAAATGTGCACAGTTACATGTCTTAGATACAATGGGAGCTGTTAGCTGTAATTATAACCAACAGCCCATACAGTCAAGCATACAAACAATTGGCACAGGTTGAAAAAGAACAACAGCAACATGCTCAAATACATCACTTGCCAATGCCAAGAGTAAATATGGTTTTGAAAAGAGATCGCAATACTGATCAAAGACGTTATCATTTACCAACAGTAAATGAGGTTGCCATGGTCTTTAAAAATGAGGATGGTGAACCACCTTTTCAGCGGGATATAAGAATATATCCATAAAATGAAGACCAACCCTTTATAAACATAATTATATTAAGTTGTAATTTGGATGCAATGACATATCCCATTTTCTTTCCAAATGGTGAGCCAGGATGGGAACCAAAATTACAATTGCAAAGTTATCCCAATAGTAAAGTTTGTGTTAGAAGCAATATTTCTATGCTGGAATATAAAGTGGCACAAACTGATATTCAGGATCATTTGAATCCTATTTGATGTGGGGGCAAACTCACACAACAATAAATTATTGATTCCTATTTACAAGTCAAAGCAAATAATGTAAATTGTATCAAATTTCAACAAAATAAGCTTTGCATAGAACAATATTGTGGATTGATGGATTATGTCACTGAATTGGCTACCAACAGAGACATTCCAGCTCGAAGAGCAATCATTTTGCCATCCACTTTCCAAGGATCTCCTCGCAATATGCGAGAAAGATATAATGATGCCATGGCTATTATCACAAAATTTGGAAAACGAGATTTATTCATTACATTCACATGTAATCCACAATGGCCAGAGATCAAGGAAAATTTTAATCTGGGACAAAATACTTCTGACTGATCAGATTTAGTGGCAAGAGTATTCAAAATAAAACTCAATTCATTAATACATGATATAACTAAAGCACAGTTATTTGGAAAATGTGCGGCTTTTGTTTATACCATTGAGTTTTAAAAAAGTGGCCTGCCACATGCATACATACTTTTAATCCTGCAGTAAAAATATAAATTTAATACTGCAGAGAGAGTGGATTCAGTAATTACTGCTGAATTGCCACATCCAGAAAAATATTCAAAACTTTATGAGATTGTAACACATAGAATTATTCATGGGCCATGTGGAGATATCAATTCAAATTCACCATTTATGGAAAATAAAAAATGCACAAAAGAGTTCCCAAAACAATTTCAAATGCAAACTTATGCTAATTGTGATGGATACCCTTTGTATAAAAGAAGAGAAGGACAAACATCTATTATCCGTGGCCAAAAGGTTGATAATAGATATGTAGTTCCATACAATCCACATTTGCTGATGAAGTACAATGCACACATAAAAGTGGAAGCTTGCACTTCTATTAAATCCATCAAATATGTGTATAAATATATATACAAAGGATATGATGCAGCAACTGTTGTTGTGCAAGATGCACAAAATTAAAAGGAAAATCCAATTTTACACGACAAACTTTCATGTTATTTAGATGCTCGCTATGTCAGTGCTCCAGAAGAAATGTGGCGTCTTCTGAAATTTGAGATGCATGATCGGTCACATGCTGTGTATCGATTAGCTTGTACATTTGCCACAAAGTCAGTTTGTTTGGCTTACTGCAGGCAATGAAAGAACTGCCTTAGCTCAAAGTGAACACAGAGAAACAACACGTACTGCTTGGTTTCAATTAAACTCCCAGGACACTGAGGCCAGACAATTTTTATACATTGAGATTCCATATCACTATTTGCAAATGGCCAATGGCGACAACAGAAAAAGAGATACTCATAAAATTATGCCACAAGTGTATACCGTCAGTCTAAGAGACATTGAACGTTTCAGTTTAAGATTACTTTTATATGTTCCCGGTGCACAAAGTTATGAACATTTACGCACAGTGAATGACATAGTTTATGATACTTTCCTGTAGCTGCAAGACATCAAAACTTCATAGCTGCTGATACAGAATGGGAGAGGTGTCTGGAAGAAGCAGCAGTATGTCAAATGCCAAAGCAAATGAGAGAACAATTTGCATTAATTGGCAACTTTTGCCATGTACCTAATGCATTTGCTTTGTGGGAAACATTTAAATTAAACATGTGTGAAGACTTCTCTAAACGTTACAATGAGCCCATTAATGGAAATTCAAGAAATATTTCTTGCTCATGGATTAAATTGTTCAAGTTTTAATTTGCCTGATCCAGGACTTATAGATGACATCAACTTTGATGATTATGACACTGACTTTCAAAAACAAAAAACACAAGAAAAACTGGCAGCATTAAATACTTTACAATTGCAAGCATTTAATGCCATCACACATGCTACAGATGATGAAATGGTCAAAGACCATTATTTCTATCTACATGGCCCTGGTGGATCAGGAAAAACTTATCTGTACAATCGTTTGATGAATTACATTCGAGCACAGGGTCAAATAGCAATGATATTTGCAACCACTGAAATTGCCACAATTTTGTTAGAAGGTGGCAGAAATGTGCATAGTCGATTTAAACTGACAGTTCCCATTCTGGAAACACCAGTTTCAGATATTCAACTGAATTCTGTACAAGCAAAAAAAAAAAAAAAAAAATTAATTATCATAGATGAGGCAACAAGGATGTCATGTCATGCCTTGCAATGTATTGATAGATTATTAAAAGAAGTGATGGATAATAATTTGTCATTTGGTGGAAAGGTGATGCTGTTAGGAGGAGATTTTAGGCAAACATTACCTGTTATGCCACATGGAAATAGTACTGACATGTATCAAATCAAGTAAACTGTGGAAAATATTTACACATCTGAAATTAGAATTAAACATGAGATCTGAAGGCCAAAACTAATTCAATGATTGGCTCATTCAATACACTCTCAATAACGACGATTACTCTGAAATTGCAAACACAGTGATATTAACATCCAAAAATATAGATGCCTTGAATCTAAATAACATTTTAGAAATTCATCAACGCACCCCAAAATAATTATTACAGTGCAGATTCAGTTCTGGCTGATGATAAAGGCAGTGAATCTAATTTTAGTATAGAATTTATTAATTCTTTAACACCATCTGGAATGCCACCACATGTTTTGCAATTGAAAAAAGGGACAATTGTCATGCTATTGAGAAATATGAATCCAAAACAGTACTTTGTAATGGGACCAGATTAATTGTGCAGGATTAAAAAGATCATTTCATACATGCAGAAATTATTACTGGTAACCCAAAAGGCTCTGAGTGAGAGTGGTTTGCCATTTGTCCTTCAAAGGAGACAATTTCCAGTTATCATGGCATTTGCCATGACCATCAATAAATCCCAAGGACAAACCTTTAAGTCTGTGGGTATTTTTTTTACAGGAACCTGTTTTTGCACATGGACAACTCCATGTTGTTTTTTCAAGGTGCACAAATCCAAATGATATTAAAGTTTCAATTGAAGACAACCCAAGTCAGGGTGATCTATAACACAATGGACGCAATTTTTAGCAAAAACACTGTGTACTATGATGTTTTGTAACCATAGAGAACACTGGTTTCATTTTGACGACGAAATTTTATGTCACCTGGGCTCTTTTTTATAGGACCACTATTTCACAATGGAAACTATGTACAATTTTACAAAACTACATCAATAACAACAAAAACTGGAAAAAAAACCCAACAAGAATAAACAGTGGTTATATCCCATAGACAAATTTAAAAGTCTGCTGGGCTCTTTTTAAGATAACCACTTGGACATGCAAAAACAAAAAGTATTGGAATTTCTTGGAAGTGGCCTTTTGCCAGGATTGCCCCCACAAAACAGTTTCGTTGCAATTTATTACTATTACTGTTTAAATTTTAATACATTAACTTCATGTTTGTAATGTTAAAATTGTTTTTTCAAAGGTCACAAAAGTTGGTTCATTATATGTAATTAAGGGTTCATGTTAGTAGGAGGATGATCATTTGTTGTAAAAATTAAATGTATAATTAAATGCAGAGTTAATGGGGTCAGGAAGGAATTCATTTTTTCCCTTTTTTGATACAATTGTCTTTTTAACGAACTTAACGGCCGAACTGCACACACCGAAAAAACACAAAAAACACAGAAAATACAAACAAAAATAAAATAAAAACATCACACACAGCAAGGGGGGGCACCCAGGACGTCTGTAAGTGAGGTTACACCTCAATTTAAGTCCAATTTCAAGAGTTTAGGCACTCGAAAATCCCCTAAGATAGAGAAAAAATGGCAGCCGAAAAATACGAAAACGACGCTACACGACCCCTAAACGCGCAAAACACCGCCAGGTACATACAACTTTTACACAAACCCGTACAAGCTACAACATACACTATTAGGAAGGACGCAAAATCATCCACACCCGCGTACGACATACACAATCGCTGCCATTTTACAACACTAACTTACATAATGCGGAAGTACCCAGCTACACTAACGGTTTCCCCTCGCGTATCCATCCTATTTACACTACACACTGCACACATTGCTGACACTTACACCTCAGCTCAACAACACTGCAAATCTACATTGTATGCTGCAGGAACAGATTGTCAGCTCTTCAGCACAATGCTTCCTGCATATATTAATTACAAATAGGTCAAGTATATTAATTTATCAGTTCAGTTAATTAATTAATTATAATTACAAAAATACATATACAGAAAAAAATTACAAAACACCACACGATAGTATCACAATAAACGCCAAAGCCGTTCACCGCACTCCTCACAAGGAGCGCCAAGGGAGCTCAGAGGAGCAAAACTACACCAGGGGAGAGCCTCGCAATGAGCGCCAAAAGGCGATAAGCATGGACCTTGCAATCAGCACCAAAAAGGGGTTCTGTAATGAGCGCCGAAGGTACTCACACAATCAAAACACTTACTTTGTGTGCCAAACAGCATTCCCTGACTTACCATTCTACTGCCGTCATTTTTAACGGGCAAGTCGCTAGTTGTTAATAAAAATGGTTCACTAATGTTCAAATATAACTTGCGTGTTGCAAAGCATTTATGTAATTATTTACAACAATTTATTCATACAAACTTCATCCTATGCTTATAAAATGATCGTTTACCAGTTGTTGAAATACAAGTTGACTGTTAACAAAAAATAAATAAAGACATTTTGTACTTCTTTCTACATAATAAAAAGGTTAAGAGTGTCAGAGACTCACATTGTGTGGCAAACAGCATTCATAGCTTTAAAATTGTATTGACCGGGCAAGTCGCCAGTATATATATATATATATATATATATATTTATTTATATTTATATATCAAGACCTCAAACTAATCAGTAAACCCAGTGCCACCATATCACACAGCTCCCTCTGCAGAGATATTAATCATGTACAGCGATTCGGAGCATGATTTAACAAAAAAGAAAAAAGAAAGTAATTAATTGTTTAAATGCACAGTAAAGGGTTAATAAAGTTTTTTTTCTTATCAGGCCCTACCTAATTATTCTTTTGGGAGCCCTTTTCTAAGACACTAATGTGGCCCTAAAGTGATCTGAATAGTGACCAAGCCTTAAAGCCATAGGGACGTAGGGCCACAAAAGTGGATATTGCTGGTAGGGATCCATAGCATAGATGGGCCCAGCGTGAGAGCTGAGACAACACCTACGAATGAGGCAATGCCGAGCTGTTAGGACAAGAAGCCCAGGCCCAGGGCAGCACATTGTCAGGAGCACAAGGCGGCCTGAAGATACAATGCAGTACATTGAAATATGTTTGTACTGTATCTCACAAAAGCGAGTACACCCCTGTGACAAATTTGCTGTCCCCTCAAAATAACTCAACACACACTTATTAATGTCTAAACCATTGGCAACAAAAGTGAGTACACCCCTAAGTGGAAATGTTGAAATTGGGCCCAATTAGCTATTTTCCCTCCCCAATGTCATGTGACTTGTTAGTGTTACAAGGTCTCAGGTGTGAATGGGGAGCAGGTGTGTTAAATTTGGTGTTATTGCTCTCACACTCTCTCATAGTGGTCACTGGAAGGTCAATATGGCACCTCATGGCAAAGAACTCTCTGAGGAAAATAATTGTTGCTCTACATAAAGATGGCCTAGGCTATCAGAAGATTTCCAAGACCCCGAAACTGAACTGCAGACCGGTGGGCAAGACCATACAGAGGTTTCACAGGACAGGTTCCACTCAGAACAAGCCTCGCCATGGCCGACCAAACAAGTTGAGTACACATGCTCAGCGTCATATCCAGAGGTTGTCTTTGGGAAATAGACGTATGAGTGCTGCCAGCGTTGCTGCAGAGGTTGAAGGGGTGGGGGGTCAGTGCTCAGACCATATGCTGAACACTGCATCAAATTGGTCTGCATGGCTGCCGTCCCAGAAGGAAGCCTCTTCTAAAGATAATTTACAAGAAAGCCCACAAACCGTTTGCTGAAGACAAGCAGACTAAGGACATGGGTTACTGGAACCATGTCCTGTGGTGCAATTAGATACCAAGATAAACGTATTTGGTTCAGATTCAGTCAAGCGTGTGTGGCAGCAACCATGTGAGGAGTACAAAGAAAAGTGTGTCTTGCCTACAGTCAAGCATGGTGGTAGGAGTGTTATGGTCTGGTGAGCTACAGTTCATTGAGGGAACCATGAATGCCAACATGTACTGTGACATACTGTAGCAGAGCATGATCCCCTCCCTCCAGAGACTGGGCCGCAGGGCAGTATTCCAACATGATAATGACCCCAAACACACCTCCAAGATGAGCACTGCCTTGCTAAAGAAGCTGAAGGTAAAGGTGATGGACTGGCCAAGCATGTTTCAAGACATAAACCCTATTGGGCATCTGTGGTGCATCCTCAAATGGAAGGTGGGGGAGGGCAAGGTCTCTAACATCCACCAGCTCCATGATGTTATCATGGAGGAGTGGAAGAGGACTCCAGTGGCAACCTGTGAAGCTCTGGTGAACTCCATGCCACGAGGGTTAAGGCAGTGCTGGAAAATAATGGCGAGCACACAAAATATTTACACTTTGGTCCCAATTTGGACATTTTCATTTAGGGGTGTACTCACTTTTGTTGCCAACAGTTTAGACATTAATGGCTGTGCGTTGAGGGGACAGCAAATTTCCACTGTTATACAGGCTGTACACTTACTACTTTACATTGTAGCAGAGTGTCATTTCTTCAGTGTTGTCACTTGAAAAGATATACTAAAATATTTACAAAAATGTGAGTGGTGTACTCACTTTTGTGATATACTGTATATGCAAAGAAATGTCTATATATAGTGAGATTTCTATCTGTAAGTGGACCTGACTCTTTTGGACATACTATATATATATATATATATATATATATATATGTGTGTGTGTATGTGTATATATGTGTGTGTATGTGTATATATATATATATATATATATATATATATATATATATTGTGACCGTTTGCCCCCTAGAGGATGGTGCCAGGTACAGAGTGTGAAGAGTTCTTGACAGGAGTGACGGAGTTAAACTCCTGAAGAACACCGGATTGGTCCAGCTGCAGCTTTACTTTAAAGCCTGGAAAGTAGACATGGGAAGGGCTGCTAACTAGGCTCTGGCCCAGGTTGTGTGCTGCTGCTAAGCAGTCAGTGCAAGCCACAGAGAGGAGTTTGCTGGCTGGTCCTGTGTGGATTCTGTACTTTGAAAGCAAACCTGAAGGAGATCACCTTGTTTACTGGGGCTGCAAGTTTTGGACAACAGCAAGGAGTGTTTGCAGTTGCTGGACGAACAGAGCTGACAGAAAGAGCAACTACAGACTCAGGAGGTGAAGCTACAAAGGCACCAAGTAAGGGAAGTGAATACTGAGGATTCCCAGGCAGAGTTGCCTAAGAAGACAATATCTAGGCGAGTGTGGAGCTGTCAGAGGCACTGAATGAAGGCACAAGACT
>CM050172.1:19542126-19684102 GCA_027410445.1 Discoglossus pictus
TTAGCCTCCAGAGACCATGGCTCTAGTCCCAGACCATGACAGCATTTAAGAAATAAGTTATTTTTCCGCCTTACAGTCCCCATGCCACACTCAGGATTACCATAGACGATCTCCCAGAACCCATCTATTAGCTCCAATTGAACATAGAGATCCTCTTCAAGGGCACCAACAGGCCCTATCCTGGCATGATACTGTTTCTCCAAGGCAATCTCTTTCCATACCAGTTTCTTCAGCCAGCCTGACAGCTTATTGCCCTGCCACAATCCCAGGAACGCCATCCATTGCTTTAGAAGGGCCATTCCTCTGCAGTCCTTTGCCTCTGTCATCTGGCTCTCTTTCTCTCTGCCTTTGTAAGTAGCCATCCTTGCTGCTAGTAAAAATGCTTGAGATCTCCCACCGCTGCCACCAGCTGTCACGACCTGCCAATTTGGGGGACCACGCTCACCCCAAATCTCTCTCTCTCTACGGTCGCAACTTTTTGTTCAGATCTCGACACCAGCAGACACATCAGATGACAGCATCATTACTGCAGAGACATGCACCTCAGACCCCTATTCTTAGGATCTAAGAATCACACACCATGTACCTTGGATTAGTACAAGCAGACTCTGACACCACCTGTGTTTAGTGTGTCCAAAGTCAGACTGGACACTTCTTTATTGTTTCAGAGATATCTATAAACACAGAACGATTACACAAAACACCAGACCTTCCCCCAGTTCTAGCCCATCCTCCTAGGCAAAAAGCTTGCTATCCCCCCTCACCCACATGATTTCCAGATGTATAGAGGCATCTGGCTTTCTTCTAATTACACCTTTTTTTTTCTCCTCTTACAGAGCCATAAACTAGTTCCCCCTTTCATGAATAAAGCCAGAGCCTTCATACGTGGCAGTTTGCAGTGCCATAAAGATTCGTTAGAAGATTACTTCTTTGTCACATAAGTGACTGCAGTATTTTTTTAGATAATTCTAGCATCCTAGGGCCTACTTCTATCACAGATGCATTATTACAGTGCATATAACATGATCTAGTAACCACCAAATGAATTATTGTGGTCCATACTACACACAAAAACAATCAAGTCAGTCCTCACAAGTTTCAGCTCCATTGTAATAGTTCTTGATATTAACACCCAGTGTGCCAGCATTCCAAATAGCAGAGTTACTTGTGGGTTGCAAGGGGTCCCATCATGGCCCCAAATCGTTCATGACAGGTGCTTATTGCAAGAATCTCCCCTGGTGTACTTTGTGTCCTATGAGCAGAGTTGGCGCTCCTTGTGAGGCGCGCGGTGAAGGTCTTTGTAGATTATTGTGATACTGTTGTGTTTTTTTTTCCTGTTTATTTTTTTTCTTTATGATAATTAATTAATTAATTAAATCATAGCATGAAATCGGAGCATGAAAAAATTACGAATTTAAAGGCCAAATCACGTAACTTGAAAGACCAACAAAAAAAAACAAAATTGCCTCAAAATAACTTCCACACTCACACACAGCACAGGGGGAGAGCCAGGGGGCCTGGTAGTGAGGTTACAAGTTGATTTAAGGCATATTTTTCATTTTTACAAGATCTAAAATCGCCTAACCAAGAAAAATTTGGCGACGGAAAAAACGTAACTGGATGAAAACGAGGCCGAAGGCAGTAAAAAAGCCCCCAAAGCCAGTACCATTTGACGCTAGTAACTCTTCCTCCATGACAGTAACACTTTCTCCATGACAGTAACTCTTCCTCCAAGACAGTAACCCTTCCTCCAAGGGCAGTAACACGTCCTCCAAGGCAATAACATTTAACCCAAGGCAGTAACACTCTTCGCAAGACACCCAAGCTACACGGGGGGAGAGGATCGCAATGAGCGCCGAAGGTGCTCAGAGGGACCATGGCCTCGCATTGTGTGGCAAACAGCATTGCCTGGCTTACAATTTTATTGCCGTAATTTTTTGACGGGCAAGTCGCTAGTGTGTGTGTATATATATATATATATATATATATATACACACAAGGAAATTGCCCGTCAAAAATGACAGGAATAAAATTGTAAGCCTGGCAATGCTGTTTGCCACACAATGCATCCTCGTCAGGCTGGGGTGGAATGACGAGGCTTCAAGAGGAATTGTAGGCCGCCTTCTCAGCTCTGTATGTATCATTGGGGCGAGCCTTGATTGTCTACCAATCTATTGGGGTGTGCAAGAAAACAGCTGACCCACTCACATCTGATATGGAACCATTGCCTATAGTAGTCAAGTGGTCCTTGTAGCAATGGCCCTTTTATTTGCACAATATGCGTTTGGTTATTACTATTCCATTTCAATAACCAGTAATCAAATAATAAAGCTAAATTTGGGGTTGTTGCTTAAATAGTGGACAGGCCAGGGGTCAGGAACATGTGTATAACAGGTCAAGCCAGAGGTCAGGGTCATGTGTGCAATAGGTCAAACCGAGAGATTAGGAGACGTAGAATGGAAGGATTTAAATGGTAATTTATATGAATGTGCGCAGGATGGGGCTTATGTGACATGGGCGAAGCCACGGAAGGATGGAGATGAATCAGGAGTGGGGCGGGGTAAATGGTGGGAGTGGTGCTGGGCACATGGTGGGAACAGGAGTGGGGCTGGGCACATGGTGCGCGTGGGGCTGGGCACATGGTGGAAGTGGGGTGGGAAACGTGGTGGGAACAGGAGTAGGGCTGGGCACATGGTGCCAGTGGGGTGGGGCACGTGGTGGGAACAGGATTGGGACTGGGCACATGGTGAGAGTGGGGCTGGGCACGTGGTGGGAACAGGAGTGGGGCTGGGCACATGGTGCAAGTGGGGATGGGCACATGGTGGAGGTGGGGTGGGGCACGTGGTGGGAACAGGAGTAGGGCTGGGCACATGGTGCAAGTGGGGTGGGGCACGTGGTGGGAACAGGATTGGGGCTGGGCACATGGTGCGAGTGGGGCACATGGTGCGAGTGGGGCGGGGTACGTGATGGAAGTGGGGTGGGAAACGTGGTGGGAACAGGAGTAGGGCTGGGAACATGGTGCCAGTGGGGTGGGGCGCGTGGTGGGAACAGGATTGGGGCTGGGCACATGGTGAGAGTGGGGCTGGGCACGTGGTGGGAACAGGAGTGGGGCTGGGCACATGGTGCAAGTGGGGATGGGCACATGGTGGAAGTGGGGTGGGGCACGTGGTGGGAACAGGAGTAGGGCTGGGCACATGGTGCGAGTGGGGTGGGGCACGTGGTGGGAACAGGATTGGGGCTGGGCACATGGTGCGAGTGGGGCACATGGTGCGAGTGGGGCGGGGTACGTGATGGGAACAGGAGTGGGGCAGGGCACATGGTGGGAGTTGGTGGGGCACATGGTGCGAGTGGGGCTGGGCTTGTGGTGGGAACGGGAGTGGGCTGAGGCACATGGTGGGAGTGGGTGGGGCACATGGTGCGAGTGGGGCTGGGCATGTGGTGGGAACGGGAGTGGGGTGAGGCACATGGTGGGAGTGGGTGGGGCACATGGTGCGAGTGGGGCTGGGCATGTGGTGGGAACGGGAGTGGGGCAGGGCACATGGTGGGAGTGGGGCAGGGTATGTGGTGGGAACGGGAGTGGGGCAGGCCACATGGTGGGAGTGGGGTGTGGCCATTTTAAGTTATGCTCCGAATCACTGTACATGATATATTATCTCTGCAGTAGGAGCTGTATGATATATATATATATATATATATATATATATATATATATATATATATATATATAAATATATATATTTATTTATATGTTTATATATATATTTATTGTTGTTGTTTAGTTATTCAGTCATGTCCAACTCTCTGTGTCCCTTTAGACCACTGCACACCAGGCACATTATGTCTCTGGTTGTGCTTATCCATAGGGTTTTCTTGGCAAAGATGCTGGAGTGGGTTACCACTTTATTGAAGAAAACAAGCCCCATCACCATGACAAGGTAGGGATCCAGAAGGGGTATATATTTATATATTTTGATGAATAAATAACTCACAATTGGCTCTTAAAGGGACATGCCAAACAATTCCTTTTTTCATGCATTTAAAATAACCACTTTAAACATTTGTTTTTTTGTGCATGAAAAAATATTAAGGAAAAACTATTAAACTTAATTAAAACTAACAGGAAATGCTATTGTGTACGTCTGTAGATTTAATTGGCAGACAGGTATGGCTCATAGATGAATATTACCGTTCACTGGCTGACAGGGACAAGCCCCCAGTTTAAATAATTGCATCAGTTTTTTTCTTCTTTGAAAACTTCATTTGAAGAAAGAAAGCACACTGTGTTATATTATCAAATACTTGCTTCAGAAGTTGCCATCTTGTGACCATTTATAGACATTGCAATTACATGATAATAACAAGAGTAACGTACCACTGCCATCATGTGGGCAAAGTAATTATACAGCAATATACACACATTACAGTATCTAAGAAATTAACATTATTGATATATTTACTTTCTTACAGAAACATAATTTATTCAAATGTTTTATAAATAAAGCAGCAGACCATCTCTATATCTCTATATCTATCTATCTATCTATCTATCTATCTATCTATCTATCTATCTATCTATCTATCTATCTATCTATCTATCTATCTCCATCTGCCTGCCCACCCATCCATCTATCTATCTTAGGTTATACATAGTGGTAAGACTGAAAAATTCCTGGGATCCAGGTCTCCTAATTTTCTTACTTCTGGCTCCTAAACATTTTCAGAATCTGTTACACTGAATAGTCACCCTCCCTAGCTCGAAGAAGCACCATGTTTGGTTCCTATAAATATATCTGGCTCCTAAGTACTACATCATTTTCCCATTCTTCAGACAGGTGTATAGTTATCCTAGACCAGGCCAAGGTCTTCTCATTTGGTCCTATTTAATGTCATTGTTTGCCCCACTTCGTATCCCATTTCTTCTGGGTTAGACATCGAGGTCATGTTGTTAATCTGTGGCCAGGCACATGTACCCTCTGGTGTCCCGGCAACCCTCTATTTGATAAGCTGGCTTGTCACTGGCTTGTCATAGAACACTATTATGTGGTCATCACCAGCTCATGCTATATAAGGAGCACACCCAGGACCAACATTCACTTTATCTCGGCTATTTGCCCAGAACAGACCGGGTGTTGCCGAGTGATTACCTGCTCTACATTTTGGAGATATCATTGAGTTGGCTCTCTAGGCCCGTCATTGCTTGTCTTTGATGAAGTATGGTATATCCTGCCAAAAATGTGGCCTATCCTTTTAACAATATAGTCTATCCTACTAACAATGTAGCCTGTTCTGGCAACAATGTAGCATTTCCTCTGAACAATGTTGCACATCCTATCTGCGATGTTGCATTTCCTGTGGGCGATGTTGCATTTCCTGTGGGTGATGCTGCATTTCCTGTCAACAATGTTGGCCAGTTGTTCGTTATGCAGCCATTGATGGTTATGGTGCCCGCCATATCTCATTCTGTGGTTCAAGTGGTAAATATGCCACCAAGTGCTCAAGGTAAGTCCTTATTTTGTCAGCTATGTACTTAAATTAGAACTTAGTTTTATATATATATATTTAATGTGCTCTTTTGAAGAAATAGACTTGATAATGGGCAATATTTTTAGAATTAAAATATATATGTAGTCTTTAATTTATTAACTATGTTCTGCTTTTAATTATTTATTAGAGGAAAAGCCATTTGGTTGGTTGAGATACTTGACTGAGCTGTTGTACAACAATTAGATTTCAATTAGTCTTCTGGTTAACATATTGCACCAAGTATTGGCACTTTCCTTCTGAGGAAACTGAATTATTCTGGGTCTCTTCCCACTGACAAATAAATAAAAATGGAGGCACTCCCTATTTGTTTACTGTACCCTTTACACAGTCTAGTTCTTCAAAAGAGTGTACATAAACATGTTTCTTGTAATGGGCTGTTTATGGTTATGGTTACTCCAGTTGCTCCAGGTCAGTGACATCCTTAAGTGAGCAGAGTCAGACTAGTGTGGACATGGATTAAAGGGCCGGTATAAGTGTCAGGGAAAGGACTGTTGGTATTGAGTTCACCTTGTGCGTGTCAACAATAACTAAAATTATTTTAAAATGAATGTTAGCCTGCCTGGGGTGCTGGGTCTGTGTCCACCCACCTCTGGTAACATGGCTCACGGTGTCTGTCTGGAAGCCATTGAAATTAACTGGCAGCTGATTAATTATTCAGGAGTTTACTTAGGTATTTGTTTCATCTAGTTAATTAACCATTGTTTGAAAATTCAGGCATAAAAAGCAAAACACTGACATCACTAATGACATGCGGTGGGGTCATGGTCATACATGCTCACAGGACAGGGATAGGGGAAGATAAGGCACAGCTGCTGAATATTATACAGCTTTCTGGTTACTCCAATGGCTGCCATACAAACAATATGAGTCATACGATAGACCCAACACACCATGCTGGTCACATTTATTTTAAAACCACTTAATCTACAAATGGCGTTCTTATTGATTTCAGTGGGGAAATAGACACTCACAGTCCTTTAACTGGGGCGTATTTTATACTGACAGTGGAGGAGATAGGGGTGAACCCCAGTATATGGAAACTTTATTGATGGACAAAACACTATGGATGGTCTGAATAGCCCCAGAGTGAACTTCCTTTTTGTTCGGCTATAAAAGCCGTCTGTATTTGCCTTTAAGAGATTTCTTCCACAAAATCTAAAATCTTGTCTGAATCAACTAATGAGTCATCAAAAGCACCTCCTTCACCAAACTCTTTTCTCCACTCCTGAATACATAACTAAAATTAGCTGAACACACTCCTTTAGACTCCAAGCCAAAAAGACATGTTTAGATCATCCTTTTCTGGAAGCCCTCAGGCATAAACAGTCTGTCAAAATTACAATTTTCTCTAAACATGCAATATTGATAGTTTGTTACATGCTTCAAAATAATTTTCCCAGAATACAGTGGTCCTTTACGTATGTTATAAATCTACTAAAGTACGAAGTGAGTGTGGATTCAATGATATTAGAAATTTTTTTGCTAATTATACTGGTAAGCTTCTAGGTAAATGGAAGTCCACTGAGGATGGAAGTATGTGTGATCCTCCCACTGACTAAATATAACAAGCTGGGAGAGATTTTCTCTGTTTCTTTTTTTACTACTCATAAGTTTGGTTATAAATGGAATATGACTATTAAATGCCCTTAACATAATCGCAACTTTATGGTCACTAGATATTGGCCTCTTACAGGTATAACAATAACCTTTTTAAAATACATAGTAGGACAGTGATCATAATTATACGTCATGTATTGCTATTAAGACCTGACTGAAAGAAAGACATATCTTGTAATCAAGGTACAATTGTTCTGTTGCATACTCCTCACGTATCTCATACTCTCCCAACTCTGTCTCTGCATCTTTTGTTTCCCTACCTCAGGAGCAAGCTGTAATGGCATTAGCAAGAATTTGCATGTTGGTAAGAAAACCCCACTACCTCTCGAGTCAAGGCAACTTCCACAGACGCTACCCTTCCCCAAACCGGTCTCCTCTATCTCCAACATCAACCACTTCAAATACTCTGAAAATGGAGGCAGACATGCTGCTGTTCCATGTGCAAATAATCTTATGACCACAGCGAATTCATTGCCACCTTCATTGAGAAGCGATATATCTGTTGTTGACTGTGGACCTTCAACATCTCAACAGGTACAGATGTCATCTACTGCAAAGAAAAGCACAGAAGAATTGTCTATTCAATTGAGGATGCCGGGAATTGTTGAGAAGCAGAGAGCTACAATACCATTTACAAGCTTATTTGATTTACCACCTAAAAGCTCTTCTAGCTCTTCTATGGTGGCATCTACTAGGGCTTCTATGATACCATCTACAAGAGCTTCTATGATACAATCTACAAGTAGTAGGGCTTATATGATACCATCTACAAGACCTTCTATGATACAATCTACAAGTTCTATGATACCATCCACAAGAGCTTCAATGATACCATCTACAAGTTCTTCTATGATATCATCTACAAGAGCGTCTATGATATCATCTACAAGAGCTTCTATGATAACATCCACACATTCTTCTGTGATAACATCTACAAGTTCTTTGGAGATACAATCTACAAACTCTTTCTTGATGCCATCTACTAGCTTGTCTAAAATACCATCTACAAGCTCTTCTGAGATGCCATCTACAAACCTTTCTCAGATGCCATCTACAAGCACTTCTGTGATGCTTCCGGATCCCAGTACACCGGAATGTTCAAGAACAAGGCCTTTAATCGGGCTGAAGCCAAGGAACCGGAAGGCCGTGCTGCAAGCGACAGAACGAAAAACGTTAAGGGTGATACATTGGCCACTAGATGTATACCAGAACTGGGAAACGATTCGTGCGAAGTCATCCTTGAGATTTTATCATCATTGCAGCCCTAATTACATGGAAGACTACGACAGACAGAAGATAAACAGAATATCCAAATGATTATTCCTTTTTTTGAATGAACAAACCTGGCCTTCCAACCATTAAATCCCATTTTTTCTTATTAAAATGTCACACTCAAAAAAAACACAAAATAACAAAATGTATTTTACTAAAATGTTTCCAGGCCATCTGTCCTCCGTTAGATAAACTAAAAATAAATTATGTTGGCAAAACGATTTCAGAGTTTAGTTTTCTTCATAAATAATGAAACCTATTTATTTTTTAACATTTTTGGAACTTATTATTATTATTTCTGGATGTACCCAATTTCATAGACATATAAAGAGTACGTTGGTGTACTAAGTAGACAGGTATTGGATATCAATTAAGCATATAGAGATGCAAATGTGTTTTATAATTTTGTTGAAAACACAGAATTTCCCCCTATCCTCCATGGCTCTATCCCCCTGTTTCTTTCCCCTTTGTCTCTTTTCTCCTTCCTCCTTCCCCTGTGTCTCTTTTTCCCTTCCCCCTCTTTCTTTTCCCCCCTTTCCCCTGTCTCTTTCCCCCTTTGCCCAGTGTCTCTTTCCCCTTCCCCTGTCTTTCCCCCCCTTTCCCCTGTGCATCTTTCCCCCCTCATCCCTCCCCTGTGTCTCTTTCCCCCTTTCCCGTGTCTCTTTCCCCCCTTTTTCCTTCTCTTGTGTCTATTTCCCCCTTCCTCACTCCCCTGCGTTTCTTTCCCCCTTCCCTCTCTGTCTTTCCCCTTTCTCTTTGCCCCTTTGACCAGTGTCTCTTTTCACCTCCCCTGTTTCTCTTTCCCCCTTCCCCTTTTGTCTTTTATCCCTTTCCATTGTGCCTTTTCCCCCCCTCGTCCCTTCCCTTGTGTCTCTTTCCCCCTCTGTCTCTTTCCCCCCTACCTCTTTCCACCTTCCCCCTGGGTCTCTTTCCCCCACCTCCCTCCCCTGTGTCTCTTTCCCCTGCCTCCCATCCTGTGTCTCTTTCCCCCACCTACTCCCCTGTGTCTCTTTCCTTCTCCTCCCTCCCCTGTGTCTCTTTTCCCCATCCCCCCTCCCCGTGTCTCTTTCTCCCTCCTCCCTCCCCTGTGTATCTTTTCCCCCTCCTCCCTCCCCCTCTCCTCCCTCCCCTGTGTATTTTCCCCCCTCCTCCCCTGTGTCTCTTTCCCCCCTCCTCCCTCCCCTTTGTCTCTTTACCCCTCCTCCCTCCCCTGTGTCTCTTTCCACTATACAAATAGTCTCTAGAGCTTTACACATGCTAATTTTAGTGATGAAAAGAGCTTCAGATAAAAAAACAACAACATCTTTTCTACCTGAGTTTGATGGTCTACATGTTTCTGCAGAACAAGATCTGTTTGTTCAGAGACCCTCTCATGTGGCTCCTTGCACCCCCCCAACCATTATAATACACATGCCTGAGCACACTATAACCCTTCCCCAGATTTTAGCTCATGATAAGGGCGTCCTCCATTACAGGGCGTCATCACTGAGTAAAACAGAAAGTGAAAGTAGATCCGTATCTCAGAGCTGTTGAGTTTCTGGGAAATCTCTTTTATTTTGCAGTTAACGTGACTGAGCCTCTCTGGCTGTGTCCTGGCCTCCCGTCCATCTTGTCCAGCCCGGATGGTCCAGACAACAGGTAACGAGCTTTGTGTATTCAGACAACTAAACCTGATAACTGGGAAATACTAAAACACAGGATTTAACATTTTCACCGCAAAATATTTTATATGCAATTAATTAGAATTTCTTTTTGCAGCTTCTGTCTCAGCAGGGTATGTCTTTGTAAACTAATGAGCTTTACATTACTTGTAAAAAAGAAAGCACAGGCGGCCATTTTGCTAATCAATTCTTATACACACATTTTGCGTGCAGTATTAAATTAATGCAAATATGTATGTTAATATACGTTTTGATGCAGATTGTGATCACTGTTTGCCTCCACAATTGAACAGGTTAGCCAGAAATTGGAATTTGAATTTAAAAGATAATAGCTATTAAAATAGTAGAGATGATGAAGCTTAAAAACGGTTTGTCATATAACATGGTTTAGCTCACAGTTTCATTGAAGTACACAAGCAACCTTAACCATGACTAGGTAGCGGTCCAGAAGGGGAAAAGGAAGCTACTTTAGTCCAGTTATTCTGATTGGTTCCACCTCCCCCCGAATAATAATAAGTGTCTTTCTAGCACAAATTGGTCCAGCTTTATTTACGTACATTAACAGTCTAGATCCATATTCATTTGTGCACATTCCTATATGTATACACATCTTACCTGGAAGAGCGCACCCAGGTGCATCATGACCAACCATTGACATGTCCAAGACTGGTACCATTACACCCAAAAACTTCTGATAGTCAGGCAGCATTTTCCTAATGGTTGTGAGGTTGTCCACCCCATCACTTCCACCTTTAAATGGCCAGTGTTATGATCCTATGGCTTCTGTTGGGCTCAGAGAGATCCTTAGATCAATCTCATCCTGTAGATAATAGGGTTCTTTGGGATATCTCTGACTAGCAGCAATGAACCCAGCATAGCATATCACCTCCACCAATACCCAAAAAGTGCAAGAGAACAGGTCAGCAGCAATACCACCCCTACCGCGACCCTATTCCCCAAGGATTCAGGCGATATGCTTTATTATATTGCTTGTGGAAAACCTGTCATTTTGATACTGAACATGATAGGGGGATTCTCATGCTTAGCATTACATACATACGTCATATATGCCCCAATCATTCCCCAGACACCATTACCCCCCATGCCAACAGGGCAACACCAGTTCATGTTAATCCAGGCCCTCCCCTATAGTCCAACAGTCCCCCAAACGTTCAGTGACAGCCAGTGCAAGCTCTCTGCAAGTAACCTTCATATTTCAAGGTAAGTTCATGCTCTAGGGTTGAAACAATACATTACAATTTACAATCAAAAAAAGTTTTTTATTTTGTTTTACCTCTTAGACTTACATCAAGCTGGTAAATTAATGACATTTGACAGGTGAGTTGTACAGGTGACCTACAGTGTAACATTGTACAAAGGTAGGCACATTACTGGGTTTAGATTATGTAGTTTGTCATTTCTCTTCTTTATTTTGCAGGGACCCCTGCTCATATATTATAAATACAGGTGAGGGGTCTCTGCTCATATATTACAGTAACAGCGGAGGGGACTCTGTTTAGGAATTACAGGTACAGGGGAGGGGACTCTGCTCAGAAATTACAGGTACAGGGGAGGGGACTCTCCTCAGATATGGCAGGTACAGGGGATGGGACTCTGCTCAGAAATTAAAGGTACAGGGGTGGGGACTCTGCTCAGATATGACAGGTACAGGGGAGGGGACTCGGCTCAGAAATTAAAGGTACAGGGGAGGGGATTTTGCTCAGAAATTAAAGGTACAGGGGAGGGGACTCTGGTCAGATACTACAAGTACAGATGATATCACAGGTACAGATACATGTGAGGGGTCACTGCTCAGATATTACAGGTACAGATACAGGTAGAGGATTACTGCTCAGATATTACAGGGAGAGATACAGGTGAGGGGTCACTGCTCAGATATTACAGGTACAGGTGAGAGGTCTCTGCTTAGAAATTACAGGTACAGATAAAGGTGAGGGGACCCTGCTTAAATATTATAAGTACAGATACAGGTAAAGGGTCTCTGCTCAGATATCACAGGGACAGATACAGGTGAGTGGTCTCTGCTTAGTTATTTCAGATACAAATACATGTGAGGGAACTCTGCTCAGATATTATAGGAACAGTTACAGGTGAGACGTCCCTACTCAAATATTACAAGGACAGATACAAGTGAGGGAACTCTGCTCAGATATTACAAATACAAGTGAGGGGTCCCTACACATATATTATTGGTATAGAGACAGCTGGTAGGTCCTAGATACCAGTGAGGGGTCTCTGCTCAGATATTATAGGTACAGATACAGGTGAGGGATTTATGCTCACATTATAGGTACAGATACAGGGGAGGGCTCTCTGTTCAGATATTATAGGTACAGATACAGGTGAGGGATCTGTGCTCAAATATTATAGGTACAGATACAGGGCAGGGGTCCCTGCTCACGTGTTATAGGTACAGATACAGGGGAGGGGTCTCTGTTAAGATATTATAGGTATAGATACAGGTGAGGAATCTCTGCACAGATATTACAGGTACAAATACAGCTGAGGGCTCCCTACTCAGATATTATAGGCACATATACAGGTGAGGGGTCCCTGCTCATGTATTATATTTATAGATACACGTGGGGGGACTATGGTAAGATATTATACGGTCAGGTACAGGTGAGGGGTCTCTGCTCAGATATTACAAATACAAATGGGGTCCCTACTCAGATATTATTGGCATAGAGACAGCAGGCAGATCCTAGCTCAGATATTATGTGTACAGATACAGGTGAGGGGTCTCTGCCCAGATATCGTAGGTGCAGATACAGGCGAGGGGTCTGTGCTCAAATATTATAGGAGCAGATACAGGGCAGGGGTCTCTGCTCAGATATTATAGGTACAGATACAGCTGAGGACTCTGCTCAGATGAAATAGGTACAGGTATGTGGGAGGGATCTGTGCTCAAATATGATAGGTACAGATACAGGGCAGGGGTCTCTGCTCACGTGTTATAGGTACAGATAAAGGTGAGGGCTATCTGCTAAGATATTATAGGTACAAATACAGTGGAGATATCTATGCTCAAATATTATAGGTACAGATACAGGTGAGGGATCTATGCTTAAATATTATAGGTACAGATACAGGTGAGATATCTATGCTCAAATATTATAGGTACAGATACAGGGGAGGGGTCTCTGCTCAGATATTATAGGTATAGATACAAGTGAGTGGCTCTCTGCTCAGATATTCTAGATACAGATACAGGAGAGGGATCTGTGCTCACGTTATAGGTACAGATACTGGGGAGGTGTCTATGCTAAGATATTATAGGTACAGATACAGGTGAGGACTCTGCTAAGATATTATAGGTACAGATACAGGTGAGGACTCTCTGCTAAGATATTATAGGTACAGATACAGGACAGGGGTCTGTGCTCACGTTATAGGTACAGATACGGGGGAGGGATCTATGCTCAAGTTATAGGTATAGATACAGGTGAGGGCTCTCTGCTAAGATAATATAGGTACAGATACAGGTGAGGGCTCTCTGCTAAGATATTATAGGTACAGATACAGGAGAGGCGTCTGTGCTCACGTTATAGGTACAGATACGGGGGAGGGATCTATGCTCAAATTATAGGTGTAGATACAGGTGAGGGCCTCTCTGCTCAGATATTATAGGTACAGATACAGGGGAGGGGTCTCTCTTCAGATATTATAGGTATGTTTCGGGAATAACAAAAGTATTCCTCAGAGATATCTGTCCCTGGCCAAATTTCCAATATATATATAGATAGTGTGCACACCTTAGAGAAATAATACACCAACACAGAGTTCTGGTATAAAGCTTTCTCTCGCCTCCTTTTATTACGTCAGCCGTCATTTATATAGTTTTTAATAATCAGATAAAAGTTACAATTAAGCAGAACATCAGGTTTATAAAGCAATTCATTGGTTCTGAGATGTCCGCTTTTACGGGATCTCGGTTAGGCATTGGGTTAGTGCATTAAGGAGTCTCCAGGTGTCATCCCACAGGGGGATGAGTCTTCTTCCCCATTGGTCAAGAGGTCAAGACAAAGGAAAGATGGCGCTTCTCCTTCTAGTGTCCAAGGTGTGGTAGCTGTCGTCATACTTGCTAGACCGGAAGTAGTGCCACTGGCATCTTGTATGCGGAAGTAGTGAATCCTCCATCTTAGAGTGTCCGATGATTCAGCATTTATTAATAAAGCTTTGGTTATACGGTAATACTGCAAAGATAAGATATATAAGTAGGTGCACGAATACAGTTATCCATTTTGTACGGATCCCAATCCATAACAGGTATAGACACAGGTGAGGACTCTCTGCTCAAATATTATAGATACAGGTGAGGGGTCTCTGCTCAGATATAGTTTTGTTTAGGTTAAATTATAAAAAGTAAAATTTTTGACCACATTACACTTTATTACACTCCATGTTATTTTAACCTTATAGTTTTCTGCTTGCTTTTCTTTAAATCCTATGTATATGATGCTACAATTCAAAATGACATTGGGAGTTTCCATATATATATAATAAAAAACTGCAATAATCACATTCACTGAATGTTATGAAAAGAATTGCATTTTCTACAATAAGCTAAGATTTACGTTTTGCCAATTTGAACTGTCGGTCACTCTTCCTGATCCACCCATAAGAGATTTGAATATTTTGTTAATGATTTATTATTGACATTGGTTACTGATAAGTCCCAGAGACATTGGACCTATTGTCTTCCTTGCAGTCATCTGCATATTGAGCATGCTTACTCTCTTTTTGTGCTTTGACTGCACGGAAGAAATGGACCCATCGCCCTAGGGACCAGTAATTAATGCCAGTTACAGTAATTAATGCTAATGATCTCAAGATTCTGAGATGTAGAATATGTTCACATAGAAACAGCTGAAATATGTCAAAACTTAGATGAAGACGTGACAACAAGAGAATAAAAAACCTGTTTAAATTTATTGTCTTACGTGAGGGTCTGTTGCGGACACTTCAGAACTGGCAGATACTCATGGGCTTCTCAAAATAGCAATTTATTAATAACTATAGGATTGAAGTCCTGTGAGTGCCTATCAATGTGGCTTATATCACTTTTGGTTGGATAATTGAAATATTTGGATGGAGCACCCAGTTAAGAAGTACAGGAGACGTGAGTGCCAGATCCCACACAATTATTTATAAAACCATATTCATAATTAAACACTTTCAAACATCAACTTGTAAACCTTTATCTTAGCAACTTGTCGCTAATCCTTATGAGGCCATCAAGGGGTGAGAACAACTCTAACTGGGAGGCAGTCCAAAATGGTCAGACTCAAACTTGTATCCTTGCCAAGGTAATCCAATTTAACAAACATCCAGCCAATGAAAAACATCTGTTCCTGCTTTAACATAAGCTGTGTCTGACCATTTAGCCCTGTTACCCAGTCATATCTACCACTCAACTGATGGTTTGTAAAGCTGATGTTTGAAAGCAAGTTTAATAATGATTATTGCTTTTTGTAATCACTGTAACGGACCCCTTTTCCTGGATCTTATCCAATTGAGCCACCATAAAGGACATACTGCTTGCTTTCAGTCACTGGACTATATACATAAACACCTCCATTGTATTGTAATCTGTTTGTCCCATTATTTGCCAGATAAAGTTAATGTACTTTATTTGAGGTCTGGACCACTAGACATGGAGACAGCAGTGTGTGTATTTGGAGGTTGGCCTATTATTCACAGGTGCCAGACAGTATGCCAGACTATTAGACCCCATGTGGAGTCAATCTCCTGTGTTTGTCTGCCACTCCCTGTCATTGTTGTGTTGTATACACCCCCTCTGTATCTAACCCTATAAATATTGTTGACTTCCCACTGCTGAGTCATATAGAAAGTAATCTGTCCTGATCACTACCACAGGAAGGTTACTGAGACTCCTGGAAGTGCTGATTTCTGGTGGAGATACCCTGACTGATACAGAAGACAGATATCAGGGTGCTGGCGTCGAGATTTCCGAGAACCCAAAGGTCCTTTGGGTAGTTAACCTGTAGTCTATAGCAGGGGCCCCCGAGCAGTAATAGCCCCTACCCCTGGTTCATCACAATTACTGAATATGATGGTTATAGAGTTCCAATACCTAATTAAAATATAGTGCCTCTATTTGGGATTACAGTGGACATTTAGAAAGACTTTTCAGTTGTTTCTCCCAAGTGCAACATCTAAGAACAGCTGAAGGCGAGAGATGGTCTTCAGGAGCATGCCCTATAATGGTCACCCCTCTCTATTACCTCCAGGACAATCACATTTTAATAACTTTAGTGCAGTTGTTTAGAATATATGGCCATCCTATTACTTTAACAGATGCTCCTGGAATTTCTGGCGACAGCCAACCCATCAGGGAGTTATCAGAGGGTCCCAGAGGAAGAACAGTTGGCCTTAATTCTCGTGGTAGAGGTTCCAACCTCCCCTCCAGAAGACATCAAAACAGGGCCCCTGACCAGCCAGATGTGCCATAGATCCAATAACACTGGGATGTATTGTTATATGATATGTTATAGTTATGTTCTACCTCTTATTTTGATCTTCTAAAACTTGCGACCAAAATATGAACAGACATGACTAGTTAAACTCTTGCATAACTATCTGTCACTTTAGAAGAATATTTCTTTTTTTTTTTAATATAGATATTGATAGTGTCCCTTAAGGGCTTCACCATATACACCCCCCCCCGGCGAATCCAGTCAGTATTGGAGTCTAATACTACTGGACTCACCAATTTAATTAAAAGGACAGCACTCGCTCTCCTTGAAGTAGTGTTATACTACGTTCCTAGTTTTATTATATTCTATTAGTATAATTTTATTTTTAGAATAAAAAAAATAAAGTTTTTTTTTTATAAATTTGTGTCAACAAATTTGACGCCGGATTACTTGACAAGCAATTTCAACCACTGTATATCGTTGTGTTCTCCTCATCCGTTCTACCCTAACATTTTACTTTACGTTTACATCAATTTAAAGTTTTTTTTTTATAAATTTGTGTCAACAAATTTGACGCCGGATTACTTGACAAGCAATTTCAACCACTGTATATCGTTGTGTTCTCCTCATCCGTTCTACCCTAACATTTTACTTTACGTTTACATCAATTTGCACAGTGAAGTGACGCAAGTGGTTTCTGGACGGAGTCCCAGCGGGAGGCTCATCAGACTAGATACTCGAAGGCGCCTATAACCCTTTGTGCTCTACTAAGCTTGGCCTTGAGCCTCAGACAAACGGTGAGTTATGAATATTTTTTTTTTTTTTTTTTTTTTTTTAATTGATTTTTATTAGACAGGTCAGACATATAACATAGTACACCAAAAACATTAGAAGTGATAAATAGGAATTAACAATAAACATATTTAACATATTTGGTTTCCAGTGTGTCCTCTGCCTGTCCAAAACTCCTCTCCCTTTTCCGTTTTTCTGGTATTATAATAGCTGATATTAGCTTTTAAATAACTTAAGGCTAACGAGAAAACTATATTTAATGAAGTCCCATAACTATGGGAAAAATATGATGAACTTGGATTCCTGACCAACTGTTGTTTTGAGCTTGGTTGGTAGCATCTAATAGAAAGATTATTCTGTGTTTAGGTTACTGTGTGGGCTAATGATGTTGGGTAAATTAAGACCACTACTACTATGGATCCCCTAATAGCTCCTTTGTAGGGAGAAGTGTCACTCACCCTATTCATCTGCCGCGTCTTGTCTCCCAGGCGGCCCAGCAGGAGGCCCAGCGCTTGTAGTTATGGTCAACCTCTGCGGACAAAACGCTCATGGATCGAACGAACTCAATTTTGTTTAAGACTACTTCAAATGTTGGGGTGGGTGATTTCCAATGGGCGGCTACTACTATCCTAACTGCTAGGAAAATTTGGTTAGTTAGGAATTGTTCTGAGTTGGACATCCCTTCTACCGGTAATCCTAGGATGGCCTCTTCTGGTCTCATGGGATAGCATTGACCCCAAAGTTTCTCCAGGGTTTTGTAGGTGTCCACCCATGTGTGTCTAATCATAGGGCATTCCCATAATTTATGGATTAGAGTCCCTTTTTGGTTGCAGCCCCTTTCGCATATGTCACTAATTGTCTGGTTCCCTATGTGCATTCTTACTGGGGTTAGGTACCACCTCATAATAACTTTATAGGAGTTTTCTTTCATAATTACGTTAAGTGATGTGTGTTTGGCTTGTTTCCGAATACTATTCCATTGGTCTCTGTCTAAATTTATGTTGAGGTCAGCTTCCCATGCTGATTCATAGTGTAATTTAGGGGGAGTGACTAAATCGCTTAAATGGTTATATATTGTGGAGATGTTTCCTTTCCCTCCCGGGAATTTAATGCAACATTTTTCGAATAAGGATATATTTTGCCCTCCTTTATTCTTAGTGATGTGATTTAATCTTTGGTTTATAGCGATTAGGTTAAGCCATTCCCCCGGAGGAAGGGGTTTGTCTTCTAGGAATGCGGTGGTGGACCATTTTTGATTAACAACCGGTAAATCTGCCGCAATTGAGCAATTATTATCAATCCACCATCTGTATTGAGCATTAGAGTTTATTTTGGGGTTAGTTGAAAGTGGCCATAGAGGGCTGAGCCCTGACTCCTGGCCCAGCAGTCTGTTCCTCTTATTTATATCTTTCCATAGGGAAATTGAATGCCTCACACTTGATGGAATTGATTGGGGTAACTTGAAGCCCTGCTGGGTTGAGAGCCATAGTAACTGACGCATGATTAAATCATTGGACCCTAGTATGTGTTTTTCTAATTGAACCCATACCGGGGGGGAGTCCCTGACATACCACTTAACTAGTTGTGCTAATCTAGCAGCTTTAAAGTACCTGGAAATGTCTGGAAATCCGAGCCCACCATCCTTCTTAGTCGCAGTAGTTGTTTCTCTGTTTATTCTAGGTTTTTTATTGTTCCACAGAAAACTCATTAGTAATTTCTGTATTTTTTTCAAGTCTATCGCTAAAATCGAGATAGGTAAGGTCCGAAAAAGGTAGAGCAGTTTGGGGAGTACGTTCATTTTGACAGCATGTAGCTTTCCTAACCACGAAATCTTTAGTTCTGACCACCTGTGCAGGTCCCTAGTTAATTGTTTAAAGAGGGTTGGGTAGTTTGCTTCATATAGGGTCTTAGTTGATTTTGTAATTTGTACGCCTAGGTAGTTGATAGAATTCGGGGCCCATTTTATTGGGAAGTTATTGGCTAGTAGTTTTTCCGTGGTGGGAGGAAGTGATATATTAAGGGCTATGCTTTTACTTGTGTTAATTTTGAATCCTGACAGTGGGCCAAATTGAGACAAAAGTTTGAATAGATTAGGTAGACTAACCAGGGGGTTTGATATTGTTAGTAGGATATCATCGGCAAAAAGGCTAATTTTATGATCTGTCGGGCCGACCCGTATACCCGATATGTCAGTGTGCTGACGAATGGCAATTGCTAGGGGCTCTATACTGAGGGCGTACAGCAATGGTGATAGAGGGCACCCCTGTCTTGTCCCCCTCGTGATGTTGAATTTTAGTGAATTGTGTCCTTGGTATGTAACTTGTGCGGTTGGTTCCGAGTATAATGTCGCGATGCTTCGCAGAAAACCTTCCGGAATTCCGAATTTGTTCAGTGTGGCGTTCATAAATGTCCAATCTAACCTATCAAATGCCTTCTCGGCATCAAGCGCCAACAACATAGCGCGGCCTTCATTACTTTTGGTTATGTCAATAAGGTCAACAATTTTTCTGGTATTGTCTGGCGCTTCTCTCCCCTTAATGAACCCTACTTGGTCTGGATGTACCACTTCAGGTAACAGATTCGCTAGTCTTGACGCTAAGATTTTGGTGTATATTTTTAAATCTGTGTTGATCAGAGATATTGGTCTATAGCTAGCACATTGGGATGGGTCTTTCCCCGGTTTAGGAATCAGTATTATTTTAGCTTCTAAGAATTCCGGTTTAATTTTTTCACCAGCTAAGAAGCTGTTAAATAGCTTATGTAAGGTGGGGCTAAGTAGATCGCTCATATGTTTGTAGTAGAGGTTGGAATAGCCATCTGGCCCTGGGGCCCCGTGTGCCTTTGTGGATTTGATCGCATCCTGTATTTCTTCGACCGAGATGGGCTCTAAGAGTGATTTAGCTTTGATAGAGTCTAATTGGGGTATATTTAAGTTATTTAGTGTATTTTCAATTTCTAGTTTGTGGGTTGGGGTGCCTGATTCGGGTGTTTTGCTGTAAAGGTCCGCATAAAATTGTCTGAATTCGTTTACTATTTGATCTGGTTTAAAAACTGTCTGCCTATTTTTGGTGATTATTTTGGCTATGAATGAGTTTGCTCTTTTTTCTTTTAGTCTCGTGGCCAGCATTCTATCGGGCTTGTTTGCGTATCTGAAGAATTTAGCTTCAGTTCGCTGTAGGATATTGACCATTTTCCCTCTTAAAATAGTGTTTAGTTCTTGTTTGTAACTTAGTATCTTCTCATGGGTATGTCGTGATTTATCTTTAACAAATAGTTTCTGTGCTTCAGCAATTTTCTGGTTTAGAAGTAAGATTTGTGCTTGGTCTTTTTTCTTTTTGATTGAACTAATTTGTATACAGACTCCCCTGATCACTGCCTTGTGAGCTGCCCAAATTCCATCTATGTCTATCTCCCCTACTGTATTGAGGTCAAGATAATCTACGATTGCAGTTCTGACCTTATCTCGTGTGATAGGGTCGTTCAGTATACTGGGATTTAATGACCACCTTGGGTTATTTCCTTTCGGTAGGAGATTATTCATGGAGATTTTGACTAGATCGTGGTCCGACCATGCTATGGGGCAGATAGAGGCCTCAGTTAGGTTCCCTGTAACGTTCTGTGGGATCAGGATATAGTCTATTCTGGAGAGCGAACCATGTCTGGCGGAAAAAAATGTGTATTCCCTTTCTGTGGGGTTCATGTTTCTCCAGGTATCAATCATGCAGTTTGATTTTAGGAGTTTTTTGAGAGCTTTGGTCGCTGTGGGGATTTTTTGTGAACCTAAATCGTTTGACTTGTCTTTGAGCGGGTCTAAGACCGCGTTCATGTCTCCTCCTATTATCTTAAGTCCGTCTTCCCAGCTATCTGTGAGTTCCTGTATTTTTTGAAAGAATGGTGTTTGATCTGTGTTCGGGGCGTAAATGTTCAAGAATGAAACCTTACGTTCGTGTATGGTCCCATGTACTGCTAAAAACCTGCCATCTTTATCTGTTTGAATTTTACTTAACTGAAAGTTGAGTCTTCTGTGGAACAAAATCGTGACTCCCTTTTGTTTGGTATCTGCGGTCGAATGGAATGCCTGAGTAAAGACTCCCCCCCAGTATTTTGGTAGTGCTTGTTTTCTAAAGTGAGTTTCCTGAATCATTACGATATCAAGATTTAGTTTTTGGTAATTTCTCAAGGCTACCCCCCTCTTGATTGGTTCGTTCAGACCATGAGCGTTGTGTGACGCAATGACAATGTCCATATTTCTTATTGAGGTGTATGACCCTTTGGTGTGTCTAAATGGCTATCTCACCTTTCTGGAAGCCTGTTACTTCGTTATCCTGTGCCTCCTGCTGGTTTCCGCCCGAAGACTGCTCAGCAGCTGGCTGTGTGGGAGAGTATCTGTACTCAAAGGAAAAAAGACAACAGAGTATGAGCCAAATTGCTTATACTTAAACTTTCAGAATTATAAAAACCTGGCTCAGTAATTAAGCAAGTTCCTACTTTTCCTCTAGTGGGGAACCCTAAGGTAATCCTGGGTAAGAAGTCTAAGTACTTGAGTCTGTCTGTGTGTCTTACTGTTGGTCAGGAAGGCTCTTAGTATGTTTGAACTTAATTGTGTTCCTTACTTAAATAAAGTGTGGTAATTTAAACTACTATGAGGAGAGCGTTTGCTGTCCTCTTCGTATTTTACTGGTGGGCCAGTTAGTGTCTCTAAACTGACACTGAATTGGTCCGCCTAACCTTTCCCTACTGTAGGGTTTTTTGGAAGTCTACGTGTTAGCGCCCGTAGGGACGCCTTCTATGTGTGTGTTGCTTTTGCCTTTACGGCCTGGGTTAACTGTCTATAGTGTGTATTAGAACTTTCACTGGTGTGGGTGCTACCTTATTGGATCTACTCGTTTTCAGATTCAACTAGCTTTGGTTGTCAGAGTAGCATGAAAACAAGGAGAGAGAGAGAAGAAGAGAGAGGAAGATGAAGCAAAAAAAGACAAAAAAAAACAGAGAAACAAAATAAGTGACAACTCATTGTAGTAAGTCTTTTTCTCCGTTCATGGGAGGACTCCTTCCTCTCGGGTTTTCTGTTGGTTGTAACTGCTCTCCGACAGTGACCTTGATGTTCCATTCCGCCAGCAAGTTAATGCCTTCCTCCAGTGTTCTGATGGTGAAGAATTTTCCCTCTTTGGATATATTGAGGCGAAAAGGGAAACCCCATGTATACCTCCATCCTTGAGCCAGGATACAGTCCAGAACCGGTTTCAGTTGTCTCCTTTTGGCAAGGGTAGTCGGGGCTAGATCAGAAAAAAGCAGCGGTGTGTGCCCCTCGATGGGAGGGATGCCTTTTCTTGCGGCTTTCATGAACAGTTCTTTGGTGGAGTAGTAGTGGAATCTGGCAATGATGTCTCTTGGGCGCTCCTGTGGAGATGAACGGAATCCTAGGGCTCTGTGAAACCGATCCATTCTCAAGTTTTCTGGATGTATGTTTGGGAGGAGAAATTCACATAGATCGTTTAGGTATGCGTGTAGGTCCTTGACAGACTCCGGCACATTCCTCAGCCTTATGTTCTGTCGTCTAGATCTGTTTTCTAGATCTTCCTGTTGCAACTGTTGTCTAGATTGTTCCTCCTTCAAAGCCAAGATCTCCTCTGTTAGCTTGTTGTTATGTTGCATTATTTCCGAAATTTTAGTTTCCAGTTTTGTTGTTTTATCGTCCACCTTTTTAATTTCTGTGGTTAGTTCTGTTGTCACCTTCCGGATGTCTGATTTGACCTCCTCTCTGAAGTTGGATATTAGGTCTTTAAGGTCCTGGATGTCACTTTTAGTGCTAGGCGCTGACATTTCAGAGCTTGTTGCTGCGTGGACTGCGGCTGTGGGTGTTTTATTGGTGGGAGAACTTGCTGAAGATTTGGGTAGGCAGTAAGATTGGATCCCTTTATTGTTCTTTCTCGTGGCAACACCTGCCATCTCAGTGAGAGTATTGTAGATCAAGTTGTTGCCAGAGACCTGGTTTCACTTGGTTTGTCCCAGAGCAATTGTTAGCGTCCCTATATTGCTGGGCTTTTTGCTAGTTACATCTTTTTGGATTTATTAAAAGTTCTTGAACCGAAGTGGTCATAGCTTAAATGCTTATAGTTGAAAATTGAACTTTGGTTGTCTCTTTTTACTTGCTTGGTGCTTTTGAACTTTGTCCACTAGGTGGTAGTAGAGTTCCACTAGTACAGTCTGTTACACAAGCAGGGATTCAGCCTGGAAACTAGCCTTGAAAAACAAATGGTTTTGTAATCCTGTTTGGTTGGTAAGTGAGCCCTGTGCAGTGTACTTTTAATGTTCTGAGTCTAAGTAGACAGGTTGGGCTGGGTTGCTTGGACCCAGGGTATGGGGAGAGCTTTGATGGGGATATGTGGGTAAGGGGCCCTGGATTGCTTAATTTTCCTGGGGCTAATTTGCTTCCGATGCCCCCCTGGGTACCCCTTCCTTGGATCAGGGCTATCCTTTCCCCCCACAGCTCTATAGCCTCTCCCCTGTACCTGCTTATATATGTCCTCAGCAGTGCAGCTCCACACTCTCTCCCTCCAGGCTTCCAAGGGGAAAAGTTCAGCTGGGTAGGGATTCCATGCAGGGGACTCTTCCGATTTTATTGTTTTTTTTTTTAAGGTAATTTTGGGATCAATTTGTTCCCCTAGGTCTTCTGAGTTTAGTGATATTGTTTGTTGGTCACTCAGGGCATCTATAGGGGTCGATTGTCCCAGATTAACCCAGGCCTTAGCTGGAGCTCTTGCAGGACATGTCTTTCCTCTCCAGCCGTATTGCCGTCATTTTTTCGTGAGTTATGAATATTAATATCATTTCACATAATGCTCAGGGCCTGAATGAACCGATTAAGAGAGGGGTTGCCATAAAAGAGTATCAGAGACTAGGGGGAGATGTAATATTTGTGCAAGAAACACATTTTAAGAAATTAGCGGTCCCCAAATACTGGGGGAAAGCATATAAACAAACTTTCCACTCCACCGCAAAAGAAAAGAAAAGAGGGGTGACACTCCTTATTCATAATAGGCTTACATTTCGCCACACCCGCACTCAGACAGACCCAGAGGGTAGATATGTGGCAGTACATGGCACCATTCATGACCAGAAAATTACCTTCCTTAACATATATGCGCCAAACACTGATCAGAAGCAATTCTTCACTAAGATTTCAGATCTGATTATGGGCTGGGAGCACTCCCTCCTGATCATAGGGGGGGGGGGGGGGGGGGGACCTAAACACAGTCCTAGATCCATCTACAGACAAATCAACTGCTACCACTAAACTCACACCTCCCACGGCTACCAGAGTTCTTAAACATATTCTCAGATCTAATTGCCTGATAGACAGTTGGAGGATAATGAACCCCACTGATCAAGAGTATACTTTTTACTCCCCCAGACATCTGTCACATTCCAGAATTGATTACCTGTTCATTCAACAACACCTATCACTAAACTTAGAAGCAGCTTCCATTCGACCCATTTCGTGGTCAGATCATGACCTGGTTCTGATCTCCCTGTATGGACTTCTACCAGCGGGACGGTCCCCCTCGTGGGCACTAAATCCCTGTCTATTAAACGATTTAGTGCTAAGGGAAAAAATCAGCAGCGCAATTGTGGAATACTTCGGGATCAATAGTGGGGGTGAGGTAGACGGGGGAGGAGTGTGGGCAGCCCATAAGGCAGTGATTAGAGCAGTTTGTATTCAGCTAGGAGCAGCAGCGAAAAAAGCAGATAAAGCGCAAATTAGTGACCTTAATAGCAAGATCACAGAGTTACAATCACTATTTGCCAGGAATCATGATCCTAAGATCTACAATGAAATTCTGAAATACAAACACAGTGCTCAGGAAGAAGGTGGTCTCCATGCTACAACGTACGCAGGCCAGCTTCTTTAGGAGCACCAATAAACCTGACAGTATGTTGGCCAGAAAGCTTAAAGCACAGAGGGCGGACTCATTCATCCCAAAAATATTTACTAAAGGGAAAGGCTCGGTCTCTAAACCAGACCAGATTGCTGATGTCTTTCGACAATTTTATACAGAACTGTATTCCGCCCCCTCCCACTCAGGATCCTACTCTCACAAATCACAAATTGATGAATTTCTTTCTGGGATTCAGCTGCCACAAATTGAGGAATCACAGGCAGAGACCCTAGCAGACCCCATAACTTCTGAGGAAATTAAACAGGCTATTAAGGCCACAAGATCACATGCAGCACCTGGTCCGGATGGATTCACAAATTTTTATTATAAGCAATACATCGATCTCTTGCTACCGCACCGCCAAGAATTATTTAACAGTTTCCTCTCTGGTTCTTCAATCAGACCAGAATTTCTAGAGGCTAAAATTATCGTAATACCCAAAGAGGAGAAAGACCCAGCACAGTGCGGTAGTTATAGACCGATCTCGTTGATCAACACGGACCTCAAATTTTATTCCAAAATAATGGCAAACAGATTGGCCCCATTGTTGCCGGACGTGATCCATCCAGACCAGGTAGGCTTCATCTCAGGTAGAGAAGCACCCGACAACACAAGGAGAATCTTTAACCTGATAGACTTGGCTACCAGAAAGGATATCCCGCTAATGCTCCTATCTTTAGACGCCGAAAAGGCATTTGATAGGATAGACTGGACTTTTATGTGGAAAACATTGGCGAAGTTTGGTCTGGGGGACGGCTTTTTGAAGGGCATTATGCCTTTATACAGCGGTCCCAGAGCATGTATTATATATCAGGGATTTGTGTCCAAACAATTTAATATTACTAAGGGAACTAGACAGGGCTGCCCACTCTCCCCCTTGCTCTTCGCCCTTAGTCTTGAACCATTGGCAGCGGTCGTTAGAAATTGTCCAAACATTAAAGGAGTGCAGATTGACCCTAATTAGCATAAGCTCAACCTTTTTGCAGACGATATCATGCTGTCACTTACAGATCCAATACCAAGCCTGCCTAATTTATTCCAATTGCTCACAGACTTTGGCAGAGTGTCAGGGTTCAAAATCAACACTAACAAGAGCATAGCCCTCAACATTACACTACCCCAAACGATGAAACAGAACTTAGAAAACAGCTTTCCCATAAAATGGGCCCCCAAACAGATAACTTATTTGTGTATTCATATTCCGCGGTCTACAGCGTTGGTATACAAGGCAAATTTTCCTCCCGTCTTTAACAGAATCAAGGCAGATATCTCCAAGTGGTCCTTCCTTAACATCTCATGGTTGGACAGAATAAATTCCATCAAGATGAATGTGATTCCCAAATTATTATACCTATTTAGGACAATCCCAACCCCGATCAGGTTACCCGACCTTAGAGTGATGCAAAAAACACTTTTTAAGTTCGCCTGGAATAACAAGAAGCCAAGAATCAATAGAACCACAATGTGTGCTCCTAAACAGAAAGGGGGGCTAGTCTTCACTGATTTAATCAAGTGTTATAAGGCCACTAGATTAGCTCAAACCACGACCTGGTTTAAAAAAAGAGGCCATACCGGTGTGGGCAGACATAGAGAGGCAACTTCTAGAAGACAAGCATTGGGTACTATCGCAGGTTTTATGGCTTAGCTTAGGTCGGGACCTACGAACAGGAGAGTTACCGATTGGTATTAGCCACTCTTTGAAATTATGGAAAGACCTGAACAGAAGGGTGGACCTCCTGAGCGTGGGTTCTGGCTTGATTCCACTATGGCAATCTCACAAAGGTCAGCACCTCAATAAATTTACCCAGATGAAATGGTGGATAAAGAACAAAATAACAATTGTGGCAGATACTTGGGTGACCTCACAAAGCAACACATCGTCAATTATCACTGACATAATTCAGGTGCCACATAGAGAGTGGCTTAATCTGATGGCAATTAATGAGACACTAACACACTCTATGAAAATCAACAAATATCATACCAAATCTCCCTTTGAGAAATGCTGTATCAACAATCCCGGAGTTAAGGCCAATATAGCCATCATTTACAATCAGATGGTGTCTCTCACCAACAGGGTTAAACCACATTACCAAACTGCATGGGAGGCTGACTTGCAGGTAACTCTAGACGACAATGGAATAAGATCCTCAAACAAGGCAATACCTCTTCACTAAACGTAACACTAAAAGAAAACTTTTTGAAGACAATAATGAGGTGGTACCTTACACCAGCAAGACTCCATCTTCTGAACAAAACACACCCTGACACATGTTTTAGGGGCTGCACAGACACTGGTACACTGATTCACATGCTGTGGGAGTGTCCGAAAATAAGACCCATATGGACAGCAACATACGACCTATTAGAAACACTTTTGGGGACAACAGTAACACAAAAGCCTGAGGAAGCTTTGCTAGGCCTTCCGATTACGGGGCTATTCAAATCAGAACAATGTTTAACAGCACAGATATTTTTGGCCACGAGATGCATCATAGCTAAACACTGGAAACTTACCTCCCCTACTCACATTGAAGTACTTCACAAAATCAGGTTCATTCGGGCTATGAGCTCACTTTCAGCTGAAATTGATGAAAGATACCGTCGATGGGCCTCCAGCTGGGACTTATGGACTCTACGAGGTCCACAATAAGGTTCGTGTGAACTACTTTTATGGGTTGACCTGTTGTTTGATCTATGGTTTCACCTTACTGTACCTCCTGGACACATGTCTGCTTTGAGGAATGTATATATGTTCAAGACCTTGGGTGACTTTATATATATGTTTTACATGGTCATGTGTTATTCTAACCAAAAAAGAAAAACTTTGAAAGAAACTTTTTGATATATCTTGTTGATTCTTGAGAGATTTGTTATATGATTTGCTGAACTTACGATGTTATATTTGTTTATTCTTTCAATAGAAAAGTTAATTATAAAAAAAAGAATATGGCCATCCTCTGTTTCTTGCAATGCCGTCAAATACAATAGATTTATTATCATTCACTGTTCTAAGATTACATTTATTGAACCCAAAATCCCCAGGGGAGTATCAGTAGTTACTGTAATAAAGATACATGGATCTTTTTTGATGGATCAGAAAGGCTGACTGACAGCTAAAATTTGCAAACTTTTGTCCTATTTCACATATCAGGAACCAGACACCATGGCAACAAATGGAAAAGCCTCTCTGCTTGTACAGCGCTTGCAGAATGAGTCCGATGAGATCTTCCACATGGTCCACTTGTTGGAGGATCTTCCAATGTCCGAAGAGGAACGTCTGAATCTTCAAGCAATAAATGATCCAAAAGAGAAAATGGAAATGTTTTTAAATGAAAAGCTTCAGAAAGGAGAGTCCGCTTGCCAGGAATTACTGGACTGCTTAGAAAATAAAGCACCCCAGTTATTTCAGGGTGAGTACCATTGCTTGAGAGTGCAATTATTAAATTCTTATATATTATGCCAAGGAATAATGAATTTATCTGAAGCTCAGCAGTCAGGTTAGTTAGCATTTTTAGGAACGAGATTATGAAATATGAAAAAATATGTGTAAGAAATAGGAGCCAGCAGTAAAATTTTAGGAGCCGTGGTTTCTTGGCTCCCTGGAATTGTCAAGCCCCGTATTACACAGATGACATGAAGAAGAGGTAGATGCAAAATGTACATACACAAACGATAAAGGCAAATAGGATGGATATTTATATTTTATATATATATTATAAAAATAAATAAAATATTTACTACCCAGAATCCTTAGCAGTAGCGGAAACAATGTTCAGTGGGAAAACATGTCTTCTTGGCTTGCTTAGATGAGATTTTTCTTTCTTATTGGATATACAGTGGAGGGTATTTCCATAATTTTCTACCCCCCAAGACATACTTATCTCAGAGTGAGATCTGTAGACTTTGGAAATCTTGGCTGTCTTTTTCATCAATGCCTAAGTTTGAAAAATTAACTAACTTTATTGACAGATGGACACAGATATTACCGTAGTTAACTTTGTTAACATTGTTTATACACCTCCATTATGTTAATTTGTGGCTCCAAATTCAATTTTTTAGCTCGGAAAGCTTCAAAGTGCCCGAGAGCAACAGCAAATAATAAGCAGACTATATTATTAATTAATACATCAAAACTATTGATAAATTGTTATGAGCAGTTGATTTGCATACAGAAGCAGTACAATATTGAATATCTCAGAAATTATTTATTTTAGTAAAAATGGCTAGTACCAGATTTTCAAGCTCTTTAGGAATAACCTAAAAATAGATTTAGGTGACAGAATCCTATTAAGTAAATACAAGCCTACAATAGACACAAAATGCACACAGAATTATACTAAAATAAAATGTAGGTGATATAGTAACAGAAAAATAGCTCTTATTGTCTTAGACTTGCCACAGAATCTACTATAACTTTAATTGAATGAAAAATATTTTCTAGGTTTATATAACACTGGCTACTTGCACGTCAAAAATGACGGGAATAAAATATATATTTTTCTTTTTCGGGAATAAAATTTTAAGCCTCGCAATGCTGTTTGCCACCCAATGTGAGCACCTTCGCCTCTCATTGCGAGTCTCTACCCTGTCTACTTCCTCCCTTGTGTCTAATTTCTCCCCTTCTCTCCCTAATTTTATGCCTGGCAATGCTGTTTTCGCACGCAATGTGGACACCTTCGGCACTCATCGCGAGCCCCGCATGGAGCGCCTTCGGCACTCATTGCGAGTCTTTCCCCCTGTCTACTTCCTCCCTTGTGTTTTATTTCCCCCTCCTCTCCCTCCCTTGTGTCTCTTTCCCCCTCCTCTCCCTCCCTTGTTTCTCCTTTCTCCCTCTCCTGTGCCTCTTTTTCTACCCTCTCCATCCCGTGTTTCTCCCACCTCCCTCCCTCCCGTGTCTTTCACCTCATCTCTACCCCATCTCCCCCCCTCTCCCTCCCCTGTGTCTCTTGCCCCCCTCTCCCCGTTTCTTTTCCACCTCCCATGTATCTCTTCCCCTCCTCTCCCTCCTCTATGTCTCTTCTCCCCTCCCCTGTGTCTCTTCCTCCCTCCCCTGTGTCTCTTTCCCCCCTCTCCCATCCTGTGTCTCCCCCTCCCTCCTCTGTGTCTCACCCCCCGCTCCCTCCCTTGTCTGTTCCCCTCTCCCCTTTGTCTTTCCCCCTACTCCCTCCCCTGTGTCTTTTCCCCTCTCCCCTGTATCTTTCCCCCTTCTCCCTCCCTTGTGTCTTTCCCCCCTCTCCCTCCCCTTTGACTCTTTCCCCCTCCCCATTGTCTCTTTTCACCCCCTCCCTCCCGTGTATCTCTTTCACCCTCTCCCTTTCCCTGTGACTCTCCACCCTCTTCCTCGCCTGTGTCTCCTTCCCCCTCCCTCCTCTGTGTCTCTTTTCAGCTCTCTTCCTCCCAAATCTCTCTTTTCACCCTCTCCCTCCCGTGTTATTTCCCCACTCTGACTTCCCCTGTGTCTCTTTCCCCCCTCTCCCCCTCTTTCCCTCCTTCCCCTCCTCCTCTTCGGTTCCCCCTTATCCTCCTCCTCCCTTTCCCCTTATCCTTCTCCTTTTCCCCCTTTCCTCCTCTTCCTCCCTTTCCCCCTAATCCACCTCCTCCTCCCTTTCCCCTCCCTCCTTCCCCGCCCTCCTTATCCTCCTCCTCCCTCCTTCCCCCTTATCATCCTCCCTCCTTCCCCTTCTCCTTCCTACCTTATCCACCTCCCTCCTTCCCTTCGGCGCTCATTGCAATCACATATATAGTTGTGGATCTCAACAGGGGGCCTCGCATCGTGAGGGCCGCAAGTGCGTGACCAACATCGCAATCGTCACCAACATTCGTGAGATCCACAACTATATATGTGCTAGTGCTAGTGCTTTTCTGATAAAAACAATTAGAACTAATGTCATTTGTATTAATTCTCTCAGATAAAAGAAATCCATTTGATGAACTATTGAGACAACTGAAACTGGAAGAGTATAAAGGATCTAAACTCACTTTGAAACAAGCACTGTGCATCGGAGTGGAGAGTCTGAGCAGAGATGAGCTGGAAAGTTCTGGCTATGAAGCATGGAATTTTCTAAAGAAGCTTATTGCTTTGGATGGAACTGCTCGGAACACAAGACTAGACCAACATGAGCTAGAAGGGGCATCAGGAGGGTTCTATTCTGATGATATTGAACATTCTTTTGATTTTGATTCTGAAAATAACCATTTATTTTCCATCCATCCACTTGATGTTATTTGTGCTCTTCTACATTGTTCAGATAGTTTCTTGCAACAAGAAATTGTGTCTAAAATGTCCATGTCCCAGTTTGCTGTCCCTCTACTTCTGCCTTCTAGTGATGGGCAAAAGTGCACCTTCATGCTCTGGGCCATGAGAGAGATTGTAAAGAAGTGGAGACCTCAATCATTAGTTAGTACCAAAGGGTTTAAAGAAAACAGCTTGGTGGACATATCCATGCCAATCTTCTCCTTCATGAGACTAGGAAAATGCAATATATCCAAGTCTAAAATCCTCAACCAGGTACTCAGCCCTGCTCATGCACAACATGACTTCTTTGTACACCGCAATCTGGAGTGCGGCTACAGTCCACAGAAAATATCAGATGGATTAGTGGAAATCGCCTGGTATTTTCCAAGGGGCAGAGAAATGTCTGACATTTTCCCAGAACCCATTGCAATAACCAATCTACGCGGAGACTTATCGTCCAACTGGGCAAATTTTAGCTTTCTATCTCAAATTTCTTCAGCTGTGATTATTTTTGTAGAAAGTCTTGATGAAAAACAGTACAATTTGCTGTCTGGAGCGGGGAACACAAACTATTATTTTGTTATCTGTCCAGCCGATGGAAAGTGCCACAGTGGTAAAACACTAGAGTGGTTGAAAAAGTTATGTTCACTGTTAAAAATAAGCAGTCGAAATCTCTTGGTGAAGGATTCAAGGGCTAATGAAGCTGAATTGGTGAAGCAAATGCAAACTCTAATTAGAAATTTGATGAAGGGATACTCCAAGGGAATTAAATTGGAGGATGTGAAAGATACAGCCTATGAACTTGGAATCTATGTAGATGAGAGCTCAGAGGTTTGTCAAGATGCTAGAAAGCACGCTCTGAAAATCACAATGGAGATAAAGGATGTGGTACAGTATAAGAAAGAAAACATGAAACTACAAGGGGATCTGTGGAGAAAACTGACTGAAAATGAAAAAGAAATTTGTAGAATGAAAAAGCAAAGTGATGATAATGGGGAGAAGTACAGATCACAGCTATTTAATCAAAATTTGGAATTGCGCCAGCAACAAAGCCAACATAATATTCCTGATGGCATTAAAACATTTCTGACCGCCATCACTCAGTGTCAACAAGAAGAAAAAATGTATTTCTTGAAATGGTTGAAATATTATCTTGATTCAGTCACTAGGCATAATTTGTCATTATTACAGGCTGAATACAAGGAAAAATGTAATTTGTCTACAAGTACAAAAGAACTTAAGCAACTGGACCAACGAATATCTGACAGCTGTTTAGGAGTGGAACATTTTCTGCGTGAGCTAGGGCAGTTTTATGAAGCTGAATGGTATATGGTTAAAGCTCTAAAGATGGACATAAGTCAGAGACAACTCACTAATCTCCCAGGAGTAGCTGCCGATCTCCTTCTGGATGGGTTCCCATTAGAGCTGATGGATGGAGATGCCTCTAATATCCCGCTGCAGTGGATAAGTGATGTCTTGTTTGATCTGGAGAAGAAAACAGAAAAAAGATGTAGAATGAGAGTAATAACTGTGCTGGGAGTGCAGAGCACCGGGAAGTCTACTCTTCTGAACACCATGTTTGGTTTACAGTTTCCTGTGGCCAGTGGACGGTGCACGCGAGGAGCCTTCATGACTCTTATAAAAGTTAAAGAGAACTTCCAGGAGGAGCTTGGATGTGACTTTATTCTGGTGATAGACACTGAAGGTTTAAAAGCTCCTGAGCTGGCATCGCTGGAACACAGTTATGAACATGACAATGAACTGGCAACGCTAGTTGTTGGATTAAGTGACATCATTATAATTAACATGTCTATGGAAAACATAACAGAAATGAAGGACACATTGCAGATAGTGGTCCATGCATTTCTCAGAATGAAAGAAATAGGTAAAAAACCCAACTGTCAGTTTGTGCATCAGAACATGAGTGATGTGTCTGCTCATGAAAACAATATGAGGGACAGAAAGAAACTTCTGGAGCAGCTGAATGAAATGACAAAAGCGGCGGCAAGGTTGGAAAAAAAGAGTGGAATCACAACCTTCAGTGATGTTATGGAATATGACCTTGAGGAACACAGCTGGTACATCCCTGGACTTTGGCATGGTGTGCCACCAATGGCTGCCATAAACTATGGATATAGTGAAACCATTTTGTCACTTAAAAAGTATTTAATTGAATTAATGAAAAACAAGCTGAAGTCTCAAAGTCCCCAAAATATATGTGAATTTCTTGAGTGGGTAAAAAGTCTGTGGAATGCCGTAAAACATGAAAAATTCATCTTTAGCTTCAGAAACAGCCTGGTTGCAGAAGCTTATAACCAGCTCTCAGTTAGATACTCAGAGTTAGAATGGGACTTTCGCAAACAAATGCACAACTGGATCATTGAAACTGAAAATATTATCAAGAATAAGTCTGTGGAAGAACTTCAAATAGAAATAGTTAATACTTTAAAAACATCAGTGGCCCAAAGTCTACAGAAAGAGGAAAGCAATATGCTAGAACGTCTGGAAGCATATTTTGAATCTGGATGTGAAAATGTTCATCTTATAGAAAGGTACAGAGAGGACTTCTGCAAGAGTGTGAAAAGTCTGCGGAATGAGCTACAAGAATATTTAAGAGCTAAGATTGGAGAGATTGTTCAAATTCAAAGAGGGAAGAAGAATATACAAATAATCAAGGACAATTGTGTCAAAACCATTGAGGATAAAGTCAGCCAGCTGCTGGATAACTGTAGGAGTCGGCAATGTAAACTTAATGATCTTGAGCTGGAGTTGGAATTTGAGACCATGTGGCACGATACATTAGCTGGGTATCAGATCAGTTCATTTACAAAACAAAATGTTGACCAAAGTATGCTCCAACAGCTGAGGAAAGAGATGAGTAACAAAGGTAGTTCCATTAATGAGAGATTACTGAAAATAAAAAGTCTCTCAGAATTTTCTCAGAAACCTTTCACAATGCAAGATGAGTACATCGATCTGGAGTGGTACAAGAAGTGTGTAGACAAGGTGTGGTATCAAGCAGCAGGTGTTAAGGACTTTTACAGACAGGAATATAACTTCAAAACAAACGATCTTGCTGCATCCTTACTGGAAAGGTGCAGTACATATATTACAGAAAAAGTTAGTACCAAGGAGGATTATCATGAAACCTTCTGTCAAGAGTTGCTCAACATGGTCAATGAAAGGATTCGACAGAAAGATGTCTATAACCTTCACACCACTGTCTTATTTGAGTTGGACCTGAAGATTCTCATTTTGGGGAGAGCAGCTTTGATGCTCCAGAAAATGCATGATGACTTTGTCCAAAAGAATGACCCAAGGATTTGTCTAGCAATTTTAAAGTCTGAATATTTCTCTACTTTCAAAAATATTATCCACAAGACAGATGAATGTCGGAACAGAGCCCAACGTTTCTGTGAGCTGTGCCTCAAGCCGGCATTAGCTGAATATGTCAACAACCATCTTGGAAAAGAAATAGTGAATGATATCTTATCAAGTGTTGACTCCATTAAATACAAGAGTCGTACATTTTTCCAGTTTACCGTTCTCAAGAAACTGATAGAAGACAATAGATTTGACCAATATGTGGAATACATTAATAAATATGAGATCTTTGTTAAACAGTGGATATTAACATACATCAAAGACAGATACAGGACATCTGAAGAGTTGGAGAAATTACAGTCATGTATTCTTTCATCTATCATCATGAAAATCAGAGTTTCTCTTCAAGATTCTGCAATTCTAAAAAGTAACAGTGTATTAGACTTTTTGACAAACGTTTGTGACAAATTAAAGAAAGAATTAGTGATATCACAAAATGATATAAAAGTGATAATTTTTAAAAACAAGGCATCTATACATCAATTTGCAGCCGACATTGAGTCCTTCCTTACTGAGACAGGAAAAGACATAATATCAGAAATGCAGTCTTTGACTATCGAGAACGTGCTTGCTAAACTTAAACTGAAACCCGAAGATGAATTGTTTAAGAAGGTTTTTGGATGTGGGAAACAATGTCCTTTCTGCAAAGTTCCCTGTGAGGCTGGAGCTGCTGACCACAAAACACACTTTGCATCTGTCCATAGACCTCAAGGGTTAGGAAGATACAGGTTTGTAGACACCAATGTTCTGGTCTGTTCTCTGTGTTCCACAGATGTAATCTCAAATAAATCATTCAAAAATTCAGACACAGAATGGAAATTTCATCCATATAAAGATTATGCAGCCTATTACCCAGATTGGTCCATTCAGCCCAACGCAAGTATCAGTGCCTCTGATTACTGGAAATTCATTTTCAAACAATTTAATAAGGAGTTTGCAGAAAGATACAAGGCTAAACCTGCTGACCTTCCAGATGACTGGTATACGTTAACTGAAGAGCAGGCACTTCAAAGCCTAAAGGAAACATTTCATATGAAATAAAAGATCCATGTAGAACATCTCATGTTAACTCTTCTCCATTTCTAGGATTTACTGTTAAGGCTTTATTATCAGTTGCAATGATCTATTACTTATTGCTATTCATTGACTAGAAACACGTGAATGTTAATACAACCATAAAGAAATCCCACTATATAACAAAACCTCTGCTGCCATTGAGTCTGGGCAGCGGTATGGAAATAAGGGGCACTGAAAATATTAAAAAGTTATAGTTAACCTTTAGTGTTATCTACGGTAAAGAGCCCCTGTCAATTTGAATATTATAGAGCCAGTGTAAAGGGCTCTGAGCATCTGGTCTATCACTTATTAGATCAACAAATGTGTGTTTATAAAGCCAGCAGTAAATTCATCCATGTTCAAAATATTTTTGGAATGGATCGTTCTGAAATGTGGAAACATTTGCCATCCTCCCGCACATGACTCTCATTGTCGATATAGGAGCCATGCTGATAGGTGTTGCATTCATCTGGTAGGTGTGTCAAACATTCATTGTTTAGAAAATCATGCAACAAAAATGACATCATATGAGGCATGGTAACACATGTTCATGGCATGGGCATAAGTGGAGAGAAGTCACATCCATGTGTTGAGGGTTCCTCCTGTGAACCACAATCAGTATCCCCCACCGTAATAATTATTAACACACCTCTAGATGAATTCTAGAATTAAAATGGAAGTTCACAGTTAAGTTACCTGGCACTTACATCGATCTTTTAAATTTAATCTGAAAAAAGTTTATTAACATCCATAAGACAATTTATTCCATGAAAATAAATTTACAATAAATAGAGATTTATTACACCACAAATAAACCCACAGATGGTTTTATGAGCTTTCTGATAGTAGTGTCCCTAATACCACTGCTGTTCTAGACTGTTATGAACTGTTGTTGTTGTTCAGTCATTCCCAACTCCCCGTGACCCAATGGACATCAGCTCGCCAGACACATATTGTATCTGGGTGTGCTAATCCGTAAGGTTTTCATGGCAAAGTTACTGGAGTGAGTTGCCAGTTTCTTCTCCAGTGGACCTCGATTTATCTGATCGCTCTGCTATGACCTGCCCATCTTGGGTGACCCTACCTAGTATTGCTTGCAGCTTCATTAATGTACACAAGCCCCCTCACCAGGACAAGATAAGGATACAGAAGGGGGTGATGAATTGCGAACAGTGTGCAAATGACAATCTCTCTGAGTAGTCTCCGATTAACAGAGTTCTTCCAAATGTAATTTGGTACAGAAAAAAAAAAAAAATAGGGAAAAACGACAAAAGGCAATTTTTTTTTATTTTCTTATATTTTTCTCATTAAATGTCTTGTTGTGGAAATATCTCTGCAATCCTTGTGGGAGTGATGACAGCCTTACTATGTATGTCTTGTATGAAATTATTTCAGATTCTAACATTACTTTCCTTCTTGTAGTTGTCCTGCAACCTTCATCATCTTAAAAATATATAACTTCAAGAACTAATGTTTTAATACAATATATTTGTGGAAACAAAAGTCATTTTTCTTTTATATATATAAATATATATATATATATATATATATATATATATATATATATATTACCATATATTTTATTCAAATATGAGGCTACTTTTATATTTGTATTTCACGGAATACATTTTAATGAATATAATCTCTTGAAACTTAAGTGTATGAATGTTTAATAAAATGTATCATTATCACCATAAAAGTAGAGATTCATTGATTCCATGTTGTTATGGTCACATGACCACTCTAAGTACTGTACGTTAGTAAGAAGGTGAGTAAGTAAACCATCAAAATAGAACTAAAAATAAAATATGTTTAAGCTTGTATTTTCTGATATATAAGATTCAGCTGCATGTAAGATGCATCACATATAATATTCATAAAAGCATATATCTTTGTAAATACTGATTTATTAAAAGCAGCAAAAACATGGTGTATAAGTAACAAGACTACATGTCGGAAATGTATAAGATTCATTACTATGTACATGGATACCAGAGGTTGCACATGGAACTCATCCTAATTATTCACACCAATTGGATTGCTAAGCTTTTCATTATTTTTTGTTAAATATCAAGGCCAGTTAGTGCTGATCTTTGTAAACACTGATTCTCACAAAATTCAGTAATATGTTCAGTAACATCCCTATTTTATTTCTTGATTTGTAAACATATTGTTATATTAAGCTTTTCTTGTGCAGATACTATTTCAACTTATAGTTTTTGCTGAATAAAATCTGAGTGTTAGTGAACATGAGTTTGACTTGACTATGAAAATCTGAGAGAGAATAAAATTCACATTAGAGGAGATCAACATATTTCTTGCTAAAAAATGCTAGATTTCACACTTTGCATCATGTTTTTTTGTCTCACTTCTCTAGGTGTAATCCCCATACTTACCTGCAGTATGGGAATTGATTGGCTAGGAAGGAAATTGTCAGAAACATTGTTAGGAGGTCAGTCTTCCAAAAGGTTAAATGAGAAAGCAAATCCCTCTTCCCTTCTATATACAACCACAGTCTTCAAAAAGTAATATTTAAAAAAGAAAAATACTTGTATGCTCATAGTTTACATAGCTGTAAGTGTTTTAATGTGTTACATACATTCATTATTTTAATCTTAGTTTTTAATCTGTTTAAAATAAAGTGAAACGTGTAATGACTTCTTTCACTTAAAGGGTTGCTGTAATTGTCCAACTTTCAAGACATTTAAATAATAAAAAGCAGTAAAACAGCTTATTATGATATTCTTATCTATTTTCTCAAACAGTGACTGCACATTTTTCCATGTTCTGCCACTAAGGGCTGCTTAGTAATGAGCTTGATGGATATCCTGCTACTGTTTGAAAAAGAAGGGAAGAGTTTCAACCAAAAGTTGGTTGGAAAGTCTGCAATGTTCAATTTAAGTTTTCTCTGAAAGATCATCTTTATAATCACCATAAATGAAAAATCTGCTAATACTGAACTTTACTACTTAAAGGTCCTGAAAGCTGGATTATTACAATGGTTGTCTAAGTTGCTTACATGTACATCAGCCACTTTTTCCCTTTGTATAACTCAACAAAGTCCCATCTGGAAAAATTGCAGGCTGTTTTCTCATTTGTTCTATCTCAGGCCTACACCTGTCAGAACTTTTCTTCTAATAAAATCCCATTTTATGGTGTTACTATAATCTAATATTATATTCTTATTGTATCTTTTATTACTTTATATTCTTTCATACATTTATATATATGCATGTATGTACAATTGATAATTCCTTATTCAGTATTCTCAAAAGAGCAGTGTCTTTTGTTCTGTAACACACATTGCCTAAGTAAATCCTTTAATTAGAAAGGTTAATCAAAGGTCTCTATCTTCATTAAATTTAAGAGATTGCATTAAGTACACTACCTTAAAGTACTCATACATATGTAGACATACGTGTCTGGTTCTCAAATAATAAATGCATCTATGGTATGTAACACATGACAGTTTTACATTGAAATGTCAAAATGTAAGAAGATATACATTTTACTTAATACTTGTAGGCCAAAGGTGATTAGCTCATTGTATTTGATTTTTTTATTGTATTTATTGTTGAGATATATATTGATATTGTGCCTATGGACCAAGAATGTATAATTGTCTTATTGGTTAACTCTCTGACATCACCAACTTCTAATTGTTTGCCAAATACATAGCATGATTTGAATTTCTGATGAGCAAATTACGTTTTAGTATAATTAGGAGAGAAAGACAAAAGACTTGGGATCTATTATCTAAGAGCTGACACAGACTCCTGCACAGACTCCATTAGAGAGACACAGATACACCCCAGAGAGAAACTTTGGTAGACTCCTAAGAAGAATACACTACCATATACTATTTGGACGTTCCCAAAACACATAGCTAATTCAAAATGTATACTCCAGTAGCTACAAAAAAAGCTCCACAGCTCACACACAGAAGAATTTACACACTTACATATCAAGAACAGAAAAATCTTTTGAAACATAAGAAAAAATCTTTCATTGGGCTGAGTCTTTTGATGAAACCAAGCACAAGAACTAGGTATTGTATCAAAGTTATATCTCTCTAAATTTTGCTTTCCTTACAATTATAGAAATATTTTGTTAATTTACTATAAAGTAGATTGTTATATCAATAAGTATCTGATATATAAAATGTCACTATGATTCTGTAACTTGTATGCTGACATACAACTTACAGATTAATTTTATAAATATCAAAAATATCAGCTGTTATAGCAATCCAATATATTTTGATACCTAATTGTAATGAAAAACATTTTCGCTTTCAAATTAGACATAATACCATATTAGACTATAAATGTTATATGCTATTAAAATGGTATGGTATCTTACTAAATAATAAATAGATATTTGTAAACATACCAAAATCATCTCTGATATCATAATTACCATATTAATTATCGTAAGCATATTGTGCATGTCTTATACATGATTATGTGGACAATGTGATAACAGATTATTTATAATTGGTTGTACCTTGATATTATATCTATTACAATTGTTTATACCATCTTGTTATATTAAAAGATACTGAATTGATATTATTTTTATTCATTGTAATAAATACCTTTTCATATAAAACAGTTCTGTTTATTTCATGAGGCCAAAGCTTATATATATCATGTAGTAAGAATTCATATAGTCGAAATTGGCAAATATATATAAAATATGTAATTTTTTAATTAATATTAATAAAGGTTATTGATATTAATAATATCACCATATTAATTGCCCAAACCCATGACAAACCTAATAATGTTAATGACAAAAATATGGTGTTCCTCCCTTACCAAGGTAACAGCCAACTGGTGTCATGAGGAGGGCCAGCTGGACCAGCCAATGCGTGGATCCCACCAGTTAGATCCTCTCTGAGAGTTTCTGTGCTAGCCATTCCCATGGAAGAAGGCCTGCTTCAGGATCTGTGGAGAGCAGCAATGTAATTCTGGAACGTCAATGCAGGATTTCTCGATAGTTGGAGGAAGCCCACAGCAATTGAATTACAAAATTACATAGAACAATATATACCAATATCAGGCATATTTCACATGGTTATAATCAGCACAACAAGCAAACACAAGAGGTGTACACTGGTGACGAGGGTCGCCAGATCCAGTCCAAACAGGGGAAACAATACTTACCATAGCTGTAGCCCTGGGCTAAAAACAACAAAGCACAGGGGTGTCATGCCTATCTTGTGCTTGCCAGGAAAGGAATCCCCTTGGGGGAAGACTGGATTAGGTTCCTTTGGGGAAAAAATAGAATCAGGTACCACAGTACTTTATTACAAGCTTCTCCCCCATTAGGGGTGTCACCACAACTGGTGACTGACATTCCCTGGTTCATGTCTTTGAGTCTTTGGAATATTCAATGTCATGATCTCATTCCAGGCTTCCTGCATTCAGTACTTTTCCTCCTCATACAATGAAGAGATTGAAGAGAGAATATACAGAAAATTAGTATGTAAAAATAAACATTTGTTCCACCTGAAAATCCAATAAAAAGAGGCCTCCATACATTTCATCTTGGGGAAAAGATGTATTCACATTCAGTATATTAAAATGGTACAAACAGTTTCAGTATTAGCTGAGACGTTTAGTTTCCTATCCTTTTTCAGGCTGGTTGATGGATATCCAGTATAATCTCATGATCCCAATGCTAGCTTCCTATATTAGGGTCAAGTGCCCATGCACATACATCTGTGTGGATAGTGGGTCAAGTACAAAGTTCCACACTCTGTCCATGCAAAGTGCAATATCACTCTGTAAGGTCTTGTTTGTACTAATTCCATGTATTTCACTCATTTAATAAGACCTCCCTGGTCTGCCCCCCCCCCCCCACCCATGCTTATGGTTGCTAGTGCTTGTGTAGACCTCTGGTTCAGTTACCTTGTGCCAATCCATAGGTTCCCATATACATTCATATAATGATATATTAGGGGTTCACAATTTTTAGTAGTGAAATCTTTTCTTGTACATATTTATGCTTTTCCATGGGGGGGACAGGCCCCTATGATGTAGGAGAATCCCTGACTTTCACTTCAGCAGGCTAATATTTATAGAAATGTTGGGCTTACAGAGGGAGCTAGAGAAGATATGTCTGAAGCAATTCCACGGTACCATTTTTATTACATTCTAGGGCTCAAGTTCACTGATGTCACAGTATCAACAGTTGTTGTGTTTAGCTCTACTGCTCATGTCCAATTTCTTTCCATTTTCACACAACTGGACATCCTGAAAGAATGAATCTGAGATATGCCAAACTGAAATGGTTTATTATTATGGAAAATTAGGAGAGATGAAAGGTATGGATAGAAAAAGAGATAGGACGAGGAAAGAGGTGCATTTTTATAATGTACTGTACAGCACCCCAACAACAGATGGGTAGGTGAAGTCTTGTTATTTATCCTCTAACTGCATCCATTTAACTAGGTGTCTGATAATATTTATTTATCAGAATACAGAAAACAAAACCATTATTTATTAATAAAGTGGGAATATAAGTTCAGTAACTTTCACACCATCTACTATTTCTCACTTCTCTTCTTTATTTTATCCCTTCTTCCATTTCTTGCATTGTTTTCTTCCCTATTTACTTTCTATTTTAGCTAAGACCTCGACTTTGTTTTTTCAGCTTTCTCTCCCCACAAGCCAATTGGATTGTCCCTTCAAATCTTCTGCTCTTTCCTCCTCACCCCCTCTTAATTTTTATATTTCCCCCTCTTAGCTCTCACTTGTTTCAGCCATTTTATCAACCTGCTATACCAGCAGATGGGCTAAACCCAATTTTCCATGTTTCTGCAGTATGTTACTGGTTTAAATACACACCTTCTTCTGTTTATAAATAGATTGATTAATTATCTACTTGTTACATTAATTCCTGAGAGCTGGATTATGAGGGCATGTTTTTATCTCTCCCTGTTGGAAGGAGTGGGAAAGGAGAGAACAGTGGGAATTCAGGAAGCATACTTAGATCATTTTTTTTTACCGAAAGTGACATCACACCCCTGACCCATCACTGACCCAGAAACATGCTGCTGGCATAAATAGGTGCATGCACTGTATGAACCTAGACTCAGAATTATCTATGTTAAAACTGTGGTATTGCAGGTTGCCATGGCAACAGTGACAGCTTCAAACAGAACTTTAACTGTCTGCAGAGACTAAGTACAAATGAATCCCTAGCACAAATACTCAGGCACCCTATTGACAAACTGGTGGCAGTGGTGGGCTTCATTTGTCTGTCAGAAATACTGAGGCTGAGTTTTGTTCCCCAGCTATCCATTCCCTAAGTCTGTTCCATATCAACTGGGGCATAGGAAAAAGCATGAAAGAGGTGTAATTCATGACCGGGCTCTCTGTGGATGTATTGTTGGGGTATGACTTGGGGCCCATGCAGTGTCGTTATGTGGCCATTGTGACCCAGGGCCAAACCAAACAGGCCACCTCCAGAGATGCAAAAGAGGAGCCAGAGCCAGCCCACCCAGATGCCAACATGGAAAGGGTTAGGGCCATGGGCAGATCCAACTGAATTTAGGTTGCATGTAAAGCATGGCCCTGCTGCAGATGCTTTACTGGCTAGGGCACTGACTGGGGAAACAGTAGCTGACCAAGAAAGGTATATTTGGGTGGGCAACCTGTTGTATGAATATTTTCGGTGCACCTCTATAATATAAAACAACTTAAATTTTATTAATCAATTTCACTTAAAAACGTAATATTAACAAGTTAGTGTTATTTTTGCTATAAGCACATTAGTATTTTTTATATATTTGGGTATCCTCACAATGCTGATAATAAAAGTTAATCCTTCAGCATTCACTGTATACACACATTCATCCCAACAACACTCATCGCACCAGATTGATTTCCAACACTTCAATTCTCACTAATGTTACTGGTCAGTGCCACAATTTTGTTAACATTAGTGTGCTTTTAAATATATGTGTTATTTTGCAGTATTAAGCTTTGTGACAGCTTGAGTCCTGGGGCTTTCTCATGCCACTCATCCTAAGCTATGTGCTTAATTATGACATTAGGCACCCGCCGCACATTTTGTGATGCAGATTAGCTTCACTCATCAATGTCTTACTCTCCTCAGTATTTAAATGGTCTGGGGGTGTGTACTATAATTAACCCTTTATTCGCTTGCTAAATTATTTTATTCACATATACTGCTGTATAAAACACAATTTAAAATTCTATACATCTTGATTTTATTGTACAACTCTGAACATAATTTTAAACAGAAATGATTAACTCCAACATGGATACTAGAATTAGGGAATTCACAAAAAATCTACTTATCTGAAAGGATTAATTGAAATACTTAAAGTGTGCATAGTGTACCTATAACTTAATAAAAAGGTTTTAAAAATAATATCTATGAATAAATGAAGTACAACTAAATAAGGCAGAAAATAATATAAATAATTAATAAAAATTGAAAACATAAAGTCTTTGTTACGGTACCCCCACACATATAAGGGGGTGCCAAGCCGTTTTAGCCGATATGCCCGTCCAGTGATATAGGGACAGCTACTGTAGGACACCCAATCCCCCAAACTGGATCCAAGGGGAATATGCCCCAAGCCTGGAACTGGAACCTCACGAATAGCTGCTAGCAGCTGAACAGGAAAAGCACCCCAAGATGCTTACACTCCTGGCAGTCAGTCTGTAACAGCATCCCATGAATCCCCCCAAGAACGAGACATAAGCTCTGTGGTTGAGGGTCAAGCAGTGAACTCTCTTCTTTATTGAAACAACACACATTTTAAAAAAACTTCACATACACAGTAGGGGCAGTGACTACCTTTGGTCAACCCCTAATTACCTCTGGCCAATCAGACAGGGTTAAGGTGTGGGAGCCAGGAGTCCCCTCCCCCAGGAGCTGCCCACTAGGCGTGGCTAACTGCTCATTCTACCTCTGGCGGTGGAGAGAGTAACATCTCTAAGCTCACTTATTCCCCTGCTGGGAGTATGGGGAAACCCCAGGTCATCTCATTATTCAAGAGTCCCTACCCCCATTGTTCATGGCGCCATCTTGTCTGCTAAAACCCTTTTGTTCTGCTATCTCTTGTGTGGTTTAGCAGATAGTATTAAGAGGCAGATGGGCAACTCCTGACCAAGTGTATGAGACCAAAGATATTTGACTGCATACCACACAATACAATATTTTTACAGATATAATAACAACATTTTATAACCCAGAACATATCTGCAGATAGCTTAGGTCTGAGCACACATTATTACTGAATGGCGCTCAGACCACATACATACAGTTCAATGGCCATGGAACCAAAGTCTTTCTGCATAGGAAAATAAAGTATTTAAATGCCGGTCCATAGTCAAAAGGCACCAGGCGGGCAACCAGACTCCTCCAATGTACAGAGGCGAGATTGGTCTCATCACAGTCTTATATTAGTGTATTTATTGTAGTGGATTGAATGCACATTTGTTATTAATGGTTCATATATTATTATGTTTTAAGTTAAATTGATTACTAAAGTGAAAGGTTTTTAATATTACAAACAATTTGTGGGGAGTTTGAGAAGTTAAAACTGTGTATTTTTGCAGTTCCTTGCAGAAGCCTTGAAAGACACTATGATAGGTGGTCGTTCCCAAACAATATCAGGCAGCCCTGCTAGTTATTGCGCATGACATTCCCATAACAGGGTACCAAGGAAATCAGCACACTCGTCAACGCCTGACTGAGGCCTTTTATTGGCCCAGAGTATAATGAGATGTCACTAATTTCTGTGCCTCGTGCAATACTTGTCAACGCTTTTGTGGCTGTGCATGAGTGTTCCAGCCTCCCTTGCAGCCCATGCCCATTATAGAAATGTCACCAAGTGGCTGTAGATATAATTGACCCCTTTGCCAGGCCTATTAATGCGGGCAAGAGTTACATCCTCCCTTTGGTGTATTTTGCAACCCGATATCCGGAGGCTGGAGTTCTTGACCACATTGCAACGGCAACAGTGACTGATGCTTTTGTAGCCATTTTCACCCAGATTGCATAAAGTTTTGTTAGATCAGGGTACCCAACAGTTATGACAGAAGTGTGGTGTGACACTGCTGACGTTGGCTCCCTATCATTCCCAGACCAATGTTTTTTGTGAGAGGTTCAATGACACCCTGAAGACTATGATTAGAGCCTTTGTGGGCCAGGAGAAGGGTTGGGAAAGTTGCTTCCACATCTCCTATTTGCCTATAGAGAAGTCCCTCAAGAATCCACAGAGAAGTCAGCATTCACCACCCCATTTGGGCTATAGCAGTATATGGAATTAGACGGAGGGGAGGTTGAGAATTCTGAATTTGTGGATTATCATGTGATTATGAATTAAAGTAAAAAATAAAAATAAACTCCTACTCCTGTGTAGGTCCGTGAGTAAATATCATGCTACTAGGTTGGTGCAGGTTAATTAGGCTATGTAAAAGGAGGAGTGATGGCTATGTAAATTACCGCCGATTTTAGCTTACTATTTCTCCGTTAAGTCTGTGTCCAGTATTAAACACCATCGGGTGAATCCCATGCTGAGTTAAGCTTGACTTACCTCTATGTGGTCAAAGACCAGCTCTGACCAATGTTGAGACGTCCTAGAATTGGGCTGCCAATATGGGAGACTGTTTATATCTATACAGATAGAAACCTGAAACTAAAGGCGAAGGGTTATGACGTCATACATCAGGTGATGCCGTCGTCATAGAGACGCTTTTTTCGTTAGTTCACTGATGTGCGGTTGAAGCCACTTGCCCACATTATCAATGGAGTCTGGTTATCTGGTTTTAAAGAGTAGAATTATAGCTGTAAGAAGAAAATATATATAATAATAATGTTGTAGAATATAAAATAACATATTACCGAGGAGGATAGAATGAGTGTGTTGAGACTGTGTGAGAATCAATTGAACTAATTGAAAAAAAAATATTTATCTATATATATATATATATATATATTCTAGATTTAAACATCTATATAGAGGATGGCAACATTAAAACAAAAACATATTTTAAACCCCCAGACAGTTCTAACTTCATCTTAAAAAGCAGTCAACACCATGAGCAATGGCTTCGGAATATACCAAAAGGGGAGTTCAGAAGAAGTAACAGAAACTGCAGTGATAACAAAATATTTCTCAAACAAGCAGAAAACATTAAGAAGAAATTTGTAGAAAAAAATTGCCCAGAACAAGAAATAGATAATGCCTTAGAAGAGATAAAGAAAATTGATAGAAAAACTATGCTAGAATATAAAAGCAAAAATAAGTAAGAAAATAAATAATATGAAATGTCTATCATCATGGATTATAACAAAAATCATAAACAGATAAAGAAAGCAATAAGAAAAAATTGGCATATACTCATGAAGGATAGCTCTTTAAAAGACATTTTGCCTAAAAGTCCAAAAATTATATTCAGGAGATCGGGTAATCTAAAAAACAGGCTAGTTAAAAAAAAATTTTTTTTGTAAATACAGAACAGACTACAAATAAAAAAGAGAAATGGAGATTTTTTAGATGTGGGCTATGTAATGCATGCAAAACCTGTAAAAATACATGTCCTAAAGACAGTATAGTGGAAAGTACTTCAAATACAAATCAAATTAAGGTATCAAACAAAATATCATGTCAATCTAGAAATGTGGTCTACATACTAGAAGGTAGCTGTAAGAAACAATACATAGGCCGCACCTCAAGACCTCTTCACAAAAGAATTGAGGAACATATCAGAAATATCCAAAAAGGTTTTCCAAATCATTCAGTTTCAAAACACTTTAAAGAAGTGCACAAACAAAAACCACCCAGGAGAAATGAAATTTATGGGTGTTTTAGAGATTAAACAGAATTGGAGAGGGGGAAACACAGTAAAAACATTATCTCAAAAAGAAGGAGAGTTAATATATTATTTAAACACTATACCCCCAAAAGGTTTAAATGAAGTTTTTGACTTAAATTGTTTCATCTAATAAAATCAGCTACTAAGTCACTATCAAACTGCAATACCATGAAGTAACATTAGTTGGCAGCAAAAAAATTGGGAAAATATACCATTTATCAGTTTCAATCAGCAAGAAGATATAAACACACAAATAATTATGTTATTAAATAAACTACATCATGAGTGTTAGAAAACTATTTTAACACATATCATGTTTTAACTGTACCTTGTAATTTTATAAAAGTTGTATATTTGTTTTAAGTGTACTATGGTGTAAAAAATATTTTTTTAATTATTTATGTACTAATTGAGAAGTTAATTGTAAATGCTGAGCATTAACAAGTCAATTAAGATAATGACTTAAATAGAAGAACAGAATAACACAACCACCTACTCCAGATCAAGCAAAAGTGTGAAACCGGTTGAGTAATTAAACAGCTCCACCTATGACCACCAAAGCAGGAGGGCTGCTGCTGCTGACCTGTGGAGATAAAGAAAAAAAGACTGAAGGTAGCTATCTTCCATTTGTGGAAATTACTAAACCTAATGTAAGCTTTTTATATAATTTTTTTACTATGCATTAAAACTTTATTGACCATACCTTTCTCTCCCTGATGACTGCAGGCATAAAGCTGACTGCACACATAACCCTGCACAATGAGAGCAGTGACAGGATCTGACGGCCTGAATAACCTGACATAAATGTAAGGAGATTACCTACTTCTTAAAGAACTTTCCTCATTTACAAAACCTGCTACCTTAGAGAAGCCTCTTTTCTCCTTGTCTATTTTTAATCACTAAGGAAAAAGAAACTGAAGATAAGCTCCAAGGATCTAAAGACACAATATAAATATATATATATATATATATATATATATATATATATATTTATAGTACTACCCTTTTCTTTATCTTTTCTTTAAAACAAATACAATTAAACAAATACAATGAATAAACAGCCAGCTAGTGTTACAGGCCTATCTTATATTGAGGGAAAATAACACCTAATGATGGGATCTGGAGAAATGGTCTGTTTAACTTCTCAAGAATTTACTGCATTATTAGAGGCCACTATCTCTTATTAAAATGCTTGTGTGTTAATGGTGGGCCTATTCTGGGACAAATATTCATGAAATCTACAGAAAGCATAATAGAAAGTCATTTATTTTTAATTTATTTATTTTTTATATAATGGGGCAAAGTGAAGTCTGAGAGGAAAGAATTTTGAGTGATCTATACTGCTCTTAGATTATGTGTCTAATAATGGATGTGTCGATGGTCTATATATATGCGCAATGGCAAATGAACATATACAGTATATGCACATATAAAATGGTATATCGATCCTGTCTACGTCCTACCGTTTAATAGACTCACAGAAGTACTTGTCTTAAGACTCAATTTTCTCAAAGCTAAATCAGAGTAATAACGAGAACTGAGTTATTTTATATTCTTTGTGTCTTATCTATTGCTCCTCTTGCTTTGTCGTATAAGTGATAGTCCCAGGTCTAGATGTGCGGGCTAGTTATTGATCATGACTCTAGGAAGGCAGCCAGGTCGATATCCCTGTTAAGACCTTCTGGTTCCAGTGTCTTGAGTTTGTGGATCCACTTGGTCTCGGTGCGTCTTAGAGTGAGTGAGTAGACGGTCACCTCCCCATCCTGGGGAGGGTAGTATGTGTTCCACTGCTTTAATTGTAATTCCCTTTGTATTGTTATTATGTTTCTTAGTGATGTGTGCAGAAAAAACATTTGTCAGTACTCCTTTGGAGGCATTGTTCAGATGCTCCCTAAACCTCTCTTTCAGGGATCTTTTTGTGCACCCAACATATTGCTTTTGCAAATGCAGGTATTAACGTACACAACGTATGTACTGTTAGAATTAATAAGATGTTGTATCTTGTATTCCTTGCCTGTCGTGTTGGAGAGGATTTTGTCCTTGTTTTCGTGTGGATAAAGCCACATGTGATGCACCTTTTGGCTGCGCATCTGTGGGTCCGGCCCTTTTCCGGGTTGGTGTTGTGTTGATATCAATCTTTTTCTCTTTCTTAAGCTCACTTGGAGCTAGAATATTCTTAAGATTGGTGTTTCTTTTAAATGTGATCATCGGTACTTCGGGAAGCATGTCTCTCGGGATGTCGTCTTCTTTTAGAATGTGCCAATGTTTTCTCATGCTTGCAGAGATGGATCCTGCTGCTTTATTGTATTTAGTTAGAAATCTACAATTCTTCCCCATTTCTTTTCTGTTTTTTTGATGTTTCATTCTTTTTCATGAGTTCCGTTCTGTTTAGGGCTCTAGATTTATCTCTTGCCTCTCACAATCTTACTGTTGTATCCTTTCTTTGTTAGTATCTCACTCTCTGCATCATAGTCTGAGAGTTTGGAGCAATTTCTTCGGATCCGGCGGAATTGACCAAAGGGGATGTTCCTGATCCATCTCGGATCATGTCTGCTAGATGTATGCAAATATCCGTTTGTATCAGTCGGTTTTGAGTATGGCTTGGTTGAAACCGATTTTTCCTCTCCTATAAGTATTACATCAAGGAAGGGGATGGAGTGCTCGTTATGATTCATAGTGAATCTCAAATTCATTTCATTGTTATTCACATGTACAAATAAAGAGTTCAAGTCTTGCTCATTGTTTTCTTCCCATACCAGAATGATATCGTCAATGAATCGCTTCAAGTATATGATATTTTTGGAGAATGGGTTGTTATTCCAAATATATTTCTCCTACCAGACGCCCATGTATAGATTCGCAAAGCTGGGGGTGAACTTTGTTCCCATTGCAGTTCCTTGTTTTTGTACATAGGACTCTTCAAACTTGAAGTAAGAATGAATTTGATGGAAGCCACTATAAAGTGGACCTGAGCTTCCTCCATATCTCCATGTGTCTCCATGAAATATTTGGCGGCTTCTGCTCCCTGTTTCTGGGGATTCGATGTGTATAGGGTGGTATTGTCAAGGGTTATCCAATGATAGGGGTTTTTCCATTCCAGATGTGATAGGCTCTTCAGGATATGTGGTGTATCTCTAGTATACGATGGAAGTGTAGTGACTAGAGGTTGTAGAAAATAGTCCACATATTGTGATAGTTTCTCAGTCAGGGATCCTATCCCTGATACTATCGGTCGTCCAGGTGGGTTAGTAGGATTTTTATGGATTTTGGGGAGATGGTAAATTATGGCTTTCTTTGGAGCTAGTATATTTAGATACTGGAACTTTTTTGTTGTTAGTAGCCCATCCCTCTGTGCTTCTTAAATCAACTGGTGATACTCTTTCAGGTATTTTCCAGTGGGATCTGTTTGGAGTTGTGTGTAGGTCTCTTAATTATTGACTAGGTTGAACGCTTCTTTGAAATAGTCCTTTCTGTCCTTTATGACTATCGCTCCTCCCTTGTCTGCCTGTCTGATGACAATAGAGGTGTCTTGCTTAAGTTGTCCCGCACAGCTTTTTCAGTTTTGTTGATATTGGATCTTTTTATGTGTTTTTTGGAGCAGATTTTTTCGATGTCTTTCATCAGAAGACTGCTGAAAACTGGAATGTGGTTCCCCTGGGACTGGATAGGAAAAAAATTGATGCTGGTTTGAGGTTGGAATGTATAACCTCTTGTTCTCTTGTGTTGGATCAGGTGTAATTCTCTCATCATCCCACAATTTTTCCTTTATGTGGGAATTTTGTGTTTTGCCCGGGTTTATTAGATCCTCTAGTATTCGTAATGCAGCTGTGTCTTGTTCGTTCAATTCTTCGCCATTTTGGTTTTCCAGTATACCCTCTTGGTTTCTGGATATCTTTCCATAGTGACATTGTAAGGTAAACTTTCTAATGAATTTATGCACATCGACAAACAGTTCAAATGAATTGGGCTCTGCATCTGGCGCAAATGTTAGACCTCTTTTCAATAATTGCTCCTCCATCTTGGTAAGTACTCTAGATGAAAGATTAAAGATTATTATGGTGTCGTGTGGAGTCATTTCATTCTTTTTGCTGTTAAGAGCTCTCCTTACCTCTCTAGAACCTCTTCTAGTCCTCCAGTCTGCCTTCTTTTCCTTCTCAGTGGAGTGGGGGTGGGGGGGGGGGGGGGGGTAAGTACCGGAGAAACTGGTAGTGGCCAATGGTTCATGAGTTGTAGTTTCCCATCTTGGACTATAAAAGAATGGTGGGATTCTATGGGGATATAGCTTGTCGATGGTAGTTCCTGGAGCCTTTCTTGGATCTCATTTTCGATGTGATTGAGTTTCTCCTTTCTTTTCTTTGGACTGTCTTTCTTCTGTGTTGTGTCAGGTCTTCTGAATATAAATATTTCCAGATTATATTTGTCCACTACAGCTCTATTTTGTGGATGGGTGTCTCTGGATGTTTTTCGGGGATGTTCATCTTTGTTAATGGATTGTTAAATGGATTGTTAAAGCGTGATTGTTGTCTATTGTGATATGGTTGCTCCCTTTTATTGATGATAGATCTGTAATCCTCCAGATCTCTGCTGAATTTATCTCTCTTTTGTCGATAGATCTCATGGTCCAGTTTATTAATGCAATGTTTGATGTCCTTGTCAATTCTTTGACAATAAGGATCTTGATTGAATGTTGCAATTTCTTGATTGTTGTTTCTAATTGGCCTTTTACTTTTGTCAAATTCTCTTTCCTGAATTTAATTAGGATGTTCACTAATTTGTAGGAGCACTCTTCTAGTGCATCTTCCCATTCAGTTATGTGTCTTGGGTCCGACATGTCGAATGCACAATTCTTTTTTATCCTCAATCCTCTGGGGATCATTAGTTTTTTACATAACTTTCTAGGCAGGTTAAGTCGTACCAGTTCTGTACTTCCTGGCCGCTGTACTTCTCCAGGTCTTTTAGTAGGAACTTTGGATCACTATCTCGTTCTGTCCCTTGGTGAGTGCGACATATTAATAATCTTCATGATGCTCAAAGTTATTCAGGGTCAGTTGTGTGGTGTTGACATAAGATCCATATTGGAACCAAGCGTTGTTGTTTAATGGCTCCGCTTTTCTCCAGGACATACCTGCTGCTTCCCTGTATGGACAGTGGCAATTGCCCTCTGTCTGGTGAACACTAAGAAGTTGCTAGTTGGTTGGTGATTGGGAGATGTGGTGTCGGAATCGGGTAGGCCAAATCGCTAAGGTAGTAATGTCCAGGGAATGTTCTAAAGATGTGTCAATATCCAGGCTAATTTGTCTTATTACAGTCGTGAATTCCTTAGTCTTCTGATGTGCAGCTATTCCCCTAGACACTGTTCACACTTGTGTCTTAAAAGTAAACAAGGAATTAGACGGAGGGGGGGGGGTCGGATTCCAAATAGATCACGATCTTTACGTATGGGTGTTCCACTGGCCTCAAACCTGGGTCCCTTGTGTAGTATTGTGTGTCTATGACATGTGTGGACTGAATCATATTGTTTGTATCATAGACACTGTAAAATAACTACTACACATATTTAAACAAATGTATTTATACTATGTAATACCAAGAACTGTGCCTGTTACAATTTAAATGTATATAAACGAACAAGGTGGCATTTATACCACCAAAATATACATATACGTCATTCTAATTGTATGATCAATTGTATCTATTCACTACGTTTAAATGTTGTTATTATAAAAACAACTGTATTCTCATCCCTTAGATTGTAAGTCTGCAAGTTTTTATCCTAAGTACTTTGGGAAATTACCATGGACATTGGATTCCTAGCTCAAAGACAGGGCCCTCCTTCCTTTGCTAAATGGTAATCTGTGTTTAGCATTGTCTGAACCTAATTTATGTACAGTGCTACAGAATATGTTGACGCGTTATAAATAAACTATAATAATAATAATACATCAAAGGTTAAAATCACTGAGGAAGCTGCAGACTATCAGCAGCTAAACGCGTTTGATAAACTTTTTATTGCACTTATCAACTGATTGTATCAATCTGGATTTTAATTTTATGAATAAAGAAACATTCTTTCAAATCACCATCGGGAGAACTCTTATTTTGTCACAAGAGGCACAGACTTCAGTCCACACGTGTCATAGACACGCAATACTACAAGAGGGACCCAAGTTTGAAGACTGTGGAACACCCATACATAAAGATCATAAGCTGTTTGGAATTCCCCCAAACCCCCTCCGTCTAATTCCTTGTTTACTTTTAAGACACAGGTGTGAACAGTGTCTAGGGGAATAGCTGCATATCAGAAGACTAAGGAATTCACGACAGTAATAAGGCAAATTAGCCTGGAGATTGACACATCTTTAGAACATTCCCTGGACATTACTACCTTAGTGCTTGGGCCTACCCAATTGGGACACCACATCTCCCAATCACCAACCATATAGCAGTATATGGTTATGCCTTTTAGGATGAAGAATGCCCCATTCCATGTCTCAACAGCGTGTTGACCACCTACTACACAGGTGCCAAGGGTTTTGCCCAAGCATTCCTTGATGACATTGACATATTCAGCCATACTTGGCAGGGACATGTAGCCACTGTCCTGGTTCAAATCTAGCAAGCGGGGTTGACCAGGGCTAATATGCTAAGGGGGAGGTGCAGTACCTAGGGCTCAGGGTAGAGAATGGGAGCTTCTGGCCAGAACCAGACAATGGTAGCCTCAATAGAGCTGTGATCAATCACATTGAGAAAGAAGCTGGTGTTGGCATTTCTGGTTATTGCAGGGTTTTACCTCAGGTTTAGCAAAGTCACTGATGGATCTCACCAGAAAAAGGGTGCCCCAGCTTATACAGCGGCCCCCCAAAAGTGAGAAAGCCTTCCGGGACCTGAAGGCTGCCCTAACTTCCCATGCCATCCTAGATGCTCCAAATTACTCTCGCCCTTTCTTGGTCCAGACAGATGCCTCCATATTGGGGCTGTTTTGAGCTAAGTGGATGACCAGGGTGAGGAGTGCTCCATTGCATACCTGAGCCACAAGCTGTTACCCGGAGAGGTCAGCTATGCAGCTATTGAGAAGGAGTGCCTCATCGGTGCCCTAAATAAATTACAGTCCTACCTTTTTGGAAAGAGTTTGTGGTTGTTACAGATCACAATCCATGGTACTGACTCAATAGGGTTGCCAGGGACAATGGTTACCAGTTGAGATGGAAGCTAGCCCTGCAGACGTTGATACAGGTGGGATAGAGTTCATCAGAATGCTTATGGTCTCTCTGTGTGAGTGATTGTGATGACAGCCCCTGAACTCAGGATGCTCTATGTGAAAACTGTGTTTCCATGACAACAGTGACAGCAACAAACAGAACTTTAACTGTCTGCAGGATACTAAGTGCTATACAGCCTGGTTGCACTAGTAATATATTCAGGCTCCCCCTCTCACTCCCAGCCTAAATATTCCTGACAGACCAATGAATCCCTGGCACCAATACACAGGCACCTTCTTGACACACTGCTTCTCAGAAATGTAAATACCACTCTTACACACACACACAATTCCACCACTGTATCATGGATGTCTCCAGGGTTTATCAAAATCTTCAAAACATTTTTTTTCAAGTTAAAGACTCATTTAATGACCATTTCCCTTCCTAATCATGCTCTTAGTCATACTCAAAGTTTCCAAACATGTATATATTTCCATTGTACAGTGACTCTTTAAGTTTTGGAATGCAGAATTAAAAATGACACAGACAACTGCTGCCATTATTACTTTATAGGACAGATTTAGTATATTAAATGGTTATGAAATAGTAGAGTTAAATAACCACTTTTCTTTGTTTTCTATGGGAGATATTTATCAAACAAAGTTAAAGTTTATCCTCACTTCATAAATAGGCTTTATAGAAAACACAGGAAGTGAAAATAGCTTGTTTTACCTCCTCTTACAGGATCACTTTACTGCACTCTTTCCCTCTCTTTCATCTACAATGACCCTGTGTTAGCCAGCTCTGTATATTTCCTGGCATATGTGGACAACCATGGCACCTAAAGTTAACCTCTATACCATGGGGGTCCTCATGGACTTCTATGACATCCTCCCTACCACCACAGAGGGCTATATTGGACAGCTATGGACCATAACTGCCCCATGGGGACCCATAAGTACCCCGATAATCCCTAGCACATAAAAAAATAAAACTACATTAAATAAAAAATAATGCATTAAACCTGTAAAGGTAGGAAAATGTACATTACCTAGGCCCCCATCCTCACTCTTCAGCCCTGGATAAAGAGGCACTTCCATGCTGATTTAAGAATCTTCTTCTTTCTTGATTGAAGCCCTTGTTCCTCAGCTCATGGAAATGGGCTTCAGCTTGAACTTACCACGCTATAAAAACAAGTGAACCTAATGGAGATTCTCCTCTGAGGAGCTCCAATACAATTTAACATTTTTTTAAGAGAGCCTTCACCTTGTATAATTCTGGGGATTGTGATTGGTTGAAATATGTTTCAATCATATTTCAGCCAATCAGAATTTAGTATTTGAATTACTCCCGCTCCATATTTGATTGGATAAGTCTAAACATTTACAATTCACAGACTGAAATAATGCAGAATCTAATCACCTCTGATTGTAACCCTATTATTTTATTAGTATGTGGGCACTAAATGTATCCGAGTTTAAAATATCTTTAATACTACCAATTTAAGATAATTTCATATGTAAAGTGCTAGAGCAAAATCTTATATATTGTTACATATTTGTTAATTTAAAAATGCCTTATACCCAAAATATGTTGCAGCTAGTGATGTCGCGAACATAAAATTTTCGGTTCGCGAACCGCCGCAAATGTTCGCGAACCGGCGAACATCGGCGAACCGCCATAGACTTCAATGGGTAGGCGAATTTTAAAACCCACAGGGACTCTTTCTGGCCACAATAGTGATGGGAAAGTTGTTTCAAGGGGTCTAACAACTGGACTGTGGCATGCCGGAGGGGGATCCATGGCAAAACTCCCACGGAAAATTACATAGTTGATACAGAGTCTGGTTTTAAGCCATAAAGGGCATAAATTACCTAACATTCCTAAATTGTTTGGAATAACGTGCTTTAAAACATCAGGTATGATGTTGTATCGATCAGGTAGTGTAAGGGTTACACCCGCTTCACAGTGACAGACCAGACTCCCCGTTTAACGCACCGCAAACAACCGCAAACAGTCCATTTGCACAACCGCAAACTCCCCATTTGCACAAGGTTGGATACCAAGCTAGCCATGTCCCGTTCCATGTCCTCACTGATGTCATTGAAGGTCTCTTCCTCCACCCAGCCACGTACAACACCAAGGGTCCCCGAAAGGTGACAACAAGCCCCCTGGGACGCCTGCTGTGTTTGGTCTTCCACCTCCTCAAAGCCACCTTCCTCCTCTGACTCCTCTTCTTCAGACTCCTCTCATGCATTGCCTCTCTCTGCATTATTATAAGGTGTGTTAAGTAGTACTACTCTTATCAGTTTAAAACCTGTTACAGCACATATCAGGGGGCGTGTATAAGGCCTGGATTTTTAGAACCGGGAGATGGAAAAAGATGCTTTGTTGGTCGTATCACTTCAATTTTGGGGCACTTTGAGACATTAGCTTCTTACGCTCAAACATGTCCTTTACAGGCACCTGACTATGGGCAAATGAGCAGGAACTGCTCAAGGCGAGAGACGCAGTGGCGGATGGTTGAGAGGGGGCAAGGAGGACAGCAGTGGTTGATGTGGCTGATGATGCTGGACCAGGAGGAGGATGGCGGCTTTGAGTTTGTGTGCTGCTTGTACTCATGTGTTGGTCTGGAGTCACCCAAACATTAGGTCTCAACCTGTAGAGGATAAGGGAACCAGGCTACTCTAGACCTCATTCATCATTACCGGTTTTGACAAATTGGTACTATGCGTCCAAGCTACTGTGACAACAGATATGAGTGGCACTGTGCACTTGCAGAAGTTGGCAGAGTAGACGCCATAGGTCTGACACACACGCTTGCAGACAACTAACTGCTATGCGATCTATTACAGTAGAAAAAATGCTTTTTGTTTTAAATGTACACTACTGTTACACCAGATATGAGTTGTGTGTTAAGTAATACTACTCCTATCAGTTTAATCCCTGTTATGTGCCTTTTTTTTGTGTTTGGTTGTTGAAGGCACAATGCAGCACCAGAGGCCAGAAAAATTAGGCATGTACACATGCCTGAAAAATTAGGTATTGTTGATCTTGCAGCAAGCAGAGAAGATGGTAGGCCTGATTCAACGCCCCAGCCCGCATACCCACACTCAGAGATTGAGGGGGGGACCTGAGAAGGCCACGGGTCGGAGATATAAAGGGGGGCCATCCCAAATAAGCACACAAGCGAGGACAAAGGTAGTGAAGGGGACATAGAGGCCCATGGACTGACGGTCGCCATCTTGGCAGGAAAAGGGCCCAGCAATTAAGCCAAACTGACCCAGCACAGGCAGCTACTTGAGTCAAACGCTGTACAATTACACCTTAATAAAGCTGAAACATGCAGCAGCAGGGATTTTAAATGGCCACACGGGGACAAGGAGGCTAACAGCCCCCACAGTCTCTGCACCACTCTTTTTAACAGATAACCCAATGGGCTAACCAGGGACCTTGCCCACATAAAAAAACAGAATTTTATTGGAGGAATTATTAGTGTCTTTACCCCCCAAGAGAGGACATAATATACGGTATCTTTAGACTACCTGATGGCCAAACCTCCTTTGGCCCCAATGCTATCCAAGAAACATTTCAAAACTTTATCTGACTGGGGGTCTATAGAGTGACATTAGTACTGACCTTTATATGACTGGGGGTCTATAGGGGGACATTAGTACTGACCTTTATCTGACTGGGTGTCTATAGAGGGACATTAGTAATGACCTTTATCTGACTGGGTGTCTATAGAGGGACATTAGTACTGACCTTTATCTGACTGGGGGTCTATAGGTGACATTAGTACTGACCTTTATCTGACTGGGTGTCTATAGAGTGACATTAGTACTGACCTTTATCTGACTGGGTGTCTATAGAGTGACATTAGTACTGACCTTTATATGACTGGGGGTCTATAGGTGACATTAGTACTGACCTTTATCTGACTGGGTGTCTATAGAGTGACATTAGTACTGACCTTTATATGACTGGGGGTCTATAGGTGACATTAGTACTGACCTTTATCTGACTGGGTGTCTATAGAGGGACATTAGTACTGACCTTTATCTGACTGGGGGTCTATAGAGGGACATTAGTACTGACCTTTATCTGACTGGGTGTCTATAGAGTGACATTAGTACTGACCTTTATATGACTGGGGGTCTATAGGTGACATTATTACTGACCTTTATCTGACTGGGTGTCTATAGAGTGACATTAGTACTGACCTTTATATGACTGGGGGTCTATAGGTGACATTAGTACTGACCTTTATCTGACTGGGTGTCTATAGAGGGACATTAGTAATGACCTTTATCTGACTGGGGGTCTATAGAGGGACATTAGTACTGACCTTTATCTGACTGGGGGTCTATAGAGGGACATTAGTACTGACCTTTATCTGTCTCGGGGTCTATAGGTGACATTAGTCCTGACCTCCTGCTGCAGTATTATTACTCCCAGTACTCCCAGGCTTGCTACTATTAGATATAATAACCTCAGTTTTGTTTCCTTATCTGTTGGTAACATCAAAATATGATTATTAAATATTTCATATTTGTTTGTTTTTTTCTCCCAAAGTGAACCCCTTTGTGTGTGTCCCACAGATGTGGCGTTTCCGCTCTGCGTATGTTGGATTTGCACCACTCAAAAAGTATGAAAAGAGATCCCCCCCCCTTGAAGCCCATTAATGACATCATCAGTGTAACGGAACCCATCACTGTGTTACCCTGTTTTATGATTATTATGGTTAAAATATGATCCCACTATATGTATGTTGGTTTATGCTCTGCAGAATATTAGCCAGACTTTTGCAGACCTAGGCTAATAGATAATCCTATTACAGAGATTCAAGAGATAAGAAAGTTGTAAAGGATCCTTGCATTTTCCAAAGTGTTTTCATTCTCTGATAAGAACAAAGAAGGATGATCTAATTAATGTCTGATTGTATCCAAGTTGCCAGGGAGGTGTGGCTTACCTATTGTCCCTATATGTGTATTGTGTGGGGGATATGGGAAATGTCTGTGTGTTATGTGTAAAAGATACTTTTACTAACTTTTGAACCCCTGGTCTGATTCATGCCATTTTTTAATATGTTGTTCCCCTGGGTGAGAGCTATTGAACGGTGCTGGACTTAAAGGGGTACCCCCTATTTTTGGGGTACATCCAGAATGTGGTTAAAATTGTGTCTGTTTTAATTGTGTTACCTGTTATCTGAGGGGAGGAGACGTGGGGGTTGAACCATGTATATAATTGGCTGTGATAATTATGTGGGTGTAGCCCTTCGGAGGGCACCATTGCATAAAAGGAGATTCCCTGTCATTAAAGGATAGTTCTACTTGACCCTTCAAAATGTAGCCTTGTCTCGTTATTGGAGGGGATCGCTATCATACTGGGGATTGCTATGCTTTTGCATACTCCCTTGAGCTGTAACTACTGAACGCTTGTTCCTGATGTACTATCCTTGGAGTCTGTGGTGGTTTTGGTGTCCGGTGCAGTGCTTGTAGGCCTCGACGCAAGCTAGGACGCGTCCATCAACGGAGGTACCCGGTCGGGGTGCCAGTAGATCCGTTACAATCAGTAAATTGTATGTAACAGATTCCAGTGTTTAGGGTTTATAACCCAATACTGCGATCATATCATTTATGACAAAAATCCGTATTTGTCGTATTATTCAGACGCGCGTGCATCTTTGTGTTACATTTCCTGATACTTTTATTATCTTGATCTTTATATATTTACTAGCGACTTGCCCGTCAAAAAATGGCGGCAATAAGATTGTAAGGCAGGTAATGGTTTGGACGAGACATTCATTTTGTTGGCGGTCGGATATCCTTCGGCGCTCATTGCGAGGCTGTTGGTTGTATTTTTTTTCTGATAGGCGCTTTTGCTGTTATTCTTTGGTCGGCGGTGATGTGTTTTTTGAGCTTATTGCAAGGCTTTGTGTGCTATGAGCAGCGTTGGCGCTCGTTGTGAGGCGCGCAGTGAATGGCTTTTATGTTTAATGTGATAATGTTTTTTTTGTGTATATGTATTTTTGTATGCTAATGAAATAATTACTAAATGAATATACTTTACCTATTTGTAAGTAATATATGCAGGAAGCATTGTGCTGAAGAGCTGACAATCTGTTTTCATGTTCCTGCAGCATACAATGTAGGTTTTCAGTGCTGTGGAGCTGCTGTGTAAGTGTCAGCAATGTGTGCAGTGTGTAGTGTAAATAGTCTGCGGGCGCGAGTGGAAGCCGTTAGGGTAGCTGGGTACTTCCGCATTGTGTAAGTTAGTGTTGTAAAATGGCGGGGAATGTGTATGTGGTAAGCGGGTGTGGATGATTTAGCGTCCTTGTTAATAGTGTATCTTTACCTCGTACGGCTTTTTAGGAAAATCTTTTTTAGTTAACTCTTCAGGTTATTGATCACTGGATATATTAATTACAAATAGGTAAAGTATTTTAGTAATTAATTAATTAATTATTATTAAAAAAAAATATATATAAAAAAAATACGCTTAATAGCTTATTTTACACTGCGGTTACTTTACATACATTAACGCTTCGCACTTCCTAATACATTTGTTCTTTCACAATAGTTATTATCGTGCATTCATTTAATAAGTATTAATTAGTAATGGAAAATAAAAATGTAGACTTTACACTACACTAAAATGTTTTACTTTTTACTCTGCAGTTATATATCTGGATTACTGCTCATTGGCTGCCAGCGATAGCACTCTCAAAGCAGTTACAAATCTAAATCACTTTATTATGCTCTGAGACCTGAATACATTTTTTAATTTACACTGCACAAAAAAAATTATATATTTAACACTGTACTTATATATCTGTCTTTGCGATGAGCGCCGAAGATTGATCGTTGCAAAGCACGAAACATGAAGGACACAAGGGAAGAGGCTCACAATGAGCGCCAAAGGTCCTCAGAGTACAAAAAGCATCACATTGTGTGGCAAACAGCATTGCCATGGCTTCAAACTTTTTTATTTATTATTATTGCCCCGTCATTTATGCCAGGCAAGTCGCTAGTGATATAATATAACATAATACAATACAATATTATACAGTACACATGGGTGTTGGAACTTGGGGGGGGGGGGGGTAAGGGGTAACCCCCTCCCCCCCCAGATTTCTTATCGTATGTATGTATGCGTATAGAAGCTAACAGGGGAGGGGAGAGAGGGAGGAAACACAGGGGAGAGGGAGAGGAAGACACAGGAGAGGGGAGAGGGGGAGGAAGACACAGTGGAGAGGGGGAGGAAGACACAGGGCAGAGGGGGGAAGAGAAACAGGGTAAGGGAGAGGTGAGGGGAGGAGACACATGGGAGGGGGGAGAGACACAGGGGAGAGTGGGGGGTAGAGACACAGGGGAGAGGGGGGAAGAGACTAATGGGAGGGAGTGGTGAGGAGACACCGGGGAGAGGAAAGGGGGTAAAGACACAGAGGAGGGGGGACGAAACACAGGGGAAGGGAGAGGGGGTAGAGACACAAGGGAGAGGGGGTAGAGACACAGGGGAGAAGGGGGAAGAGACACAGATGAGGGGGGAGAGACACAGGGGAGAGGGAAGGGGGGAATGACACAGGGGAGGGGGGAAAGAAACACGGGAAGGGAGAGGGGGGTAGAGACACAGGGGAGGGGGGAGTGACACAGGGAAGAGGGAAGGGGGAAAAGACACAGGAGAGGGGGGAAAGAAACACTGGGTAAGGGAGAGGGGGTAGAGACACAGGCAAGGGTGGGAGAGACACAGGGGAGAGGGGGGGGAGAGAGACACATGGTAGGGAGTGGGGGGGAGACACAGGGGAGAGGGGGGGAGAGAGACACATGGGAGGGAGTGGGGGGGAGACACAGGGGAGGTCTTCTGCTTTATTATTATTCTTATTATTATTACTATATAATGTGTAGATGTACCGGCTGGGCATGCTCTTGTGTATTATTATTATTCTTATTATTATTACTATATAATGTGTAGATGTACCGGCTGGGCATGCTCTTCTATATTATTATTATTATTATTATTATTATTATTATTATTACTACTATATAATGTGTAGATGTACCGGCTGGGCATGCTCTTCTACATTATTATTATTATTATTGTTACTATATAATGTGTAGATGTACCGGCTGGGCATGCTCTTGTGCATTATTATTATTAGTAGTAGTATTTTACTAATAATAATAATAATAATGCACAAGAGCATGCCCAGCTGGTACATCTACACATTATATAATAATATTAATAATAATAATAATGCATGCCCAGCTGGTACATCTACACATTATATAGTAGTAATAATAATAATAATAATGCACAAGAGTCCTTCAGCACTGCACTGGACACTGAATAAACTTGCCTAGCTATGGTTTTCCTTATTGATGCAGTATCACCTACACTCTACCTCCTCTCAGTAAGACTGCAAGTTAGTTATGATTCCAAAATGGCTGCTGTCCATGAGGTAGAAGGGTGTGGAAGGGAGTGTATGCTGCTGATTGGCTGGAATGTGTCTGCTGACTGTGACATGCAGGGTCAAAGTTTGCTCAATGATAAAGTATTGGGGGCGGGTCTAATCTCGCATATGTTCAAAGTTCGCTGCGAACGCGAACATGCTATGTTCGCCGGGAACAGTCCGCCGGCGAACTATTCGCGACATCTCTAGTTGCAGCCAATATTGGGTAATATTCATATTGTATCAAATTTAAATTATCAATGTATTTGGTTAACTCTTGTATCAGTTTCCTATTTTTGACTATTTTCAAAGTTTAATACAAAAAACATTCCTCGTGCGTCTTCATCACACACACACACATATGTAATTTTATAATAAAAAATGTATTCATTTCATAAAAAGCTGAAGCTTAGACGAACTACGGCAAACATTCAATTTCAAGCCCGTATCTCTTTCGCAGACAGCTGTAGTGAGAGGCCTGCTCCTGATTGCGATGCAATTCAATTGCTAAAGCCCGCAAGTTACTCCCCCAAAGCCGAAACCATAAAACATGCACTGGTTCAGGGCAGGAACATGATCAATTAAGCAAGCTCTTAACCTCCCATTTCAAATCAGCCAATAGAAAATGAGACTGTCATTATTACGGCAGTAAATCATGTAGGTTACATGTCAATCAATTAGGTTCAGGAGTCCGATATGAGATCAGACTCGCAAACCCGCAAAATAAAGAATAATGAAAATGAATGCCAATACTGTTCTAATCCATATGGGTGTACTGATATGTATTAACTCATTGATACCCGAGATCGATTTAGTCCTGAAATGAAACATAAAAATAAAATAAAGTTCCTGAAGATTTGCGGGCTTTGGACTGTTGTGCAATTCATTTTAATGTGAAGGAGGTGTGGAGAGGAAATGTTTGCAAAGCACGACGTACCCGGCCGGTGTCCTCGGTCTCTTGGTTCTAAGACATATGCTGTATATGGTGATACTAATCCACTGTATAATGTACGTATAATGTGATGACGCCTTGTGTTGCGTGTAACCGCTGAGTCTGATGTTGTGTACTTTCCACGTGTGCGTGAAGGGGTGTCCCAAAGCACAAGTACTTCAGACCGTTTTTCATAAATAAAAGTATCTTTATTGGCAGACGCGTTTCGCTGCTGTAATCTGCAGCTTCCTCAGTGACAAAAGATTTCCTAAAACAGGAGATTGATAGGAGTGTGCATGAGTATGCATGTTCCGTAGTTTACAATTATAAAAGCGATAAACATACAACGTAAAATGTAACCTTTATAATAACTAGGTGTGTATGAATAAGGTTTATATGTCTTGTGTGCATAGAAATATCAAGACTAATAGGATTACTGATGGATCATCAAAGTGCTACATGATGTGTAGAGAGAGGACCTTGAGGGCAACATAAGGCCTGGTATATATGTGTTTGTGGTTGTATCTGGTGTACATCTATGGAGTGGTGGATCCTCTAATATGTGTAGGTAGCTGGTGATACATATAATTGCTGTTGTCCAGTTGAGTAGCAATAAGAAGTTCTTTATAGTTCCATACACTTATGGTAGTTACTAACCCTCCTTTGGGGATATTCTGACATGGTCGGGGTGGCCCCGTAATTATGGATATAAACAGTATGTGCTATGAATAATTTGACCTATCTATTTGGGAATACAGGGCAAGGAGATTATGCATTTATAGACCCATATACATAAACCATATTATATAAAAGCATAAATGTATATGGATTTAAAAACATAAAAATGTACAGCATGATATGTAGAATATAAGGAGCAATAGTGAATGATACACATATATAAAACATAAGACAATAAGGATAAGAGTGTGGATTCATACGCAAGAATCACAGCAATATATAAGGACATGTACAACCATGATATATAAAAGAGGGATCATATACACATGTACTGTATATATAATAGCAACTTGCCCGTCAAAAATTACGGGATAATAAAAAAGTGTTGACATGCTGTTTGTCACACAATGTGAGTATACTGTGAGCCTCAACTATATAGACCCCTTTAACACACTAATGAACGCATGTAATCACATATATAGTTTTGGGAGGGCCTCAGTCGCTGGCATGGAGCACCGAAATGTACGTAGTTACGAAAGGAAAATACGAGATAAGTTACAACCCATTACGACCTCGCAAAAATTGTCCGAAACTCGCGCACATGAAAACATACAAATACATAAAAAGCTTACCGACAGGAAGAGGAGGCAGCCAGGACCTCGAAAACTGAAGTTACACCTCAATTTAACTAAAAATCAAAGAGTTTAGACACTCCAAAAATCTATAAGCGAGAGAAAAAATGGCCGCCGAAAAAATAAAACCGAGGCTACAGCAGTCTAAAGACGCAAAACACCACCAAACACCTACGGATTTCCCGAAAAAGATGTACGAGATTCAAAAACAAAGACGCAACCCGCGCAACCCCAAAAACATTACAAACACAATAAATACAAACAACAAACACATAAAAAGCTTACCCACAGCAAGGGGGGGGGGGGCACCCAGGACCTCTGCAAGTGAAGTTACACCTCAATTTAAGTACACATTTCGGAGTTTAGACACCCGAAAATCAGCTAAGCGAGAGAAAAAATGGCCGCCGAACAAAACGAAAACGAGGCTAAAGGACCCTAAACACGCAAAACACCCTCAAACAGCTACGGATATTCCGAAAAAGTCGGACGACATCCGAAACGAAGGACGCTAAATAACCCACAGCCGCATACCACACATTAGCCGCCATTTTACAACAATAACTTATACAATGCGGAAGTACACAGCTACGCTAACGGATTTGCCATACTCTATTACTCTCCACACATTCATCACTCTTACACAGCAGCTCCACAGCACTAATGCTGCAGCAACATGAAAACAGATTGCCAGCTCTTCAACACAATGCTTCCTGCATTTATTACTTCAAAATAGGTAAAGTATATTACTTTATTAATGTATTATTTATTTTATTATCATACACCAAACAGCATTAGCTCACTTACAATTTCATTGCCCTAATTTTTTGAAGGGCAATATTCTAGTACACCATATTAACCCGTCTCTTATGGGGGTCTATACAGGCTCTCATAAGCCTCTATTTACACCCATTAGTCCCATAAGGGTATTTAAAAAACCCTTTTGGGAAAGCTAGAAGCCTAACATTACCCATAAGTGCAATGAGGGTTCTCCAGTACCCTCATGACACTAAGTACAAACACTAAACTGCACTATACCCACCCCAATAAGCCATTAAATCTAAACTAACCCCCCTGTACACTAACCTATTAACACCTACACTACCTACCTATCCGCTAATAAACCGCTAATAGTGGGGACCCCACTAATTTCAGAAAACAATAAAACCTAAGTCACAGAAAATATAAAATCAATATTACAGAAAATAACAAAACCTACATTACAACCCCCCTCCCCACTACAGAAAATAAAAAAAATTACACACCTGAAAAGGAAATACATACAAAATATATACATTACAATACAATAGAAATCAAATCAAATACAATACCCCAATGTACGATACATAAAATCCTATCTAACATACACACATACCCCCCTATCTATCTAAAATAAATCCCCCCTACCTAACATACAATACATCCTATCTATCTAAAATACACCCCCTATCTAACATACAATAAATACTATCTAACATACAATAAATACTATCTATCTAAAATACATCCCCCTATCTAACATACAATAAATACTATCAAATATAAAATAAATCCTATCTATCTAAAATACATCCCCCTATCTAACATACAATAAATATTATCTAATATCCAATAAATCCTATCTATTTAAAATACATACCCCTATCTAACATACAATAAATACTATCTACAGACACAAACCCTAATTCTAACCTAAAATAAAATAATTAAGACCACTTACCTTTGTAGATGTCCCTTCAGATCACCAACCTAAGGAAAAAAAATGAGTAGAACACATTTACATACAATAAATAAACATTATAAACATTCTAAAAATTCTACTCACCTTTCCAGCATGTCCCCGTCCTTCTTATTTTCTTCTCTGACAAGGCCACTGTTAAAAAAAAACCATTACATAACTACTACAACATACATACACACATAAAATAAAATATACATAATATACATTGAACTTACCTCCCCGCGATGTCCCCGGACTCCTCCTCTTCTGCCTGGCTGGGCCCTGGAAGAATCCGCAATCTAAAAAAATAAAAATAAAAAAAGTAACGGAGGTCTGCACTCGTAGACCTCCCGACGCTAATGAGCCTCCTAGAGACTTCTCCAGAAGAAAATTGGCAATGGCGCCTTCTAAATGGCTGAATAGGCTGTCAATCAAATTTCAGCCAATCAGAAGGGGCCAAAGCGTGAGCCAATCAGAATGGGTTACACCCCAATTTTAATTGAAATCATTCTGTCATTTATTGGGTTGTAACCGAGCACTGCTTTGGCCACTCTTTGATTAACTAGGATGTCTACTTCATTTCTTCTGCAGGATTCTTGTCCACGGTAGAAGATCTGGTGGTTGTCTGATGTGAAATGTCCCATTCCAGTCCATTTAAGTTCACCAATTCCCAGGATATCAATGTTCAACCTTGTCATTTCATTCTTGACCACATCTAGTTTGCCTTGGTTCATAGTTCTAACATTCCAGGTTCCTATTCTGAATTGATCTTTGCAGCAGCAGACTTTCCTTTCCCCTCCACATACCTCCGCAGCTGGGTGTCCTTTCGTTTTTGGCCCAACCACTTTATCAGATCTGGTGTTACTTGTACTTGCCCTCTGCTCTTCCTCAGTAATGTGGTAGGCACCTTCTGACCTGAGGGGCTCATCTTCCGGTGCCATATCGTTATGTCTCTGTTTCTGCCTGTCTATAAAGTTTTCTGAGCAAAGATACTGGAGTGGGTTGCCAGTTCCTTCTCCAGTGGACCGCGATTTGTCTGACCTCTCTTCCATGACCTGCCCATCTTGGCTGACCCTACATGGTATAGCTCACAGCTTCATCGAAGCACAAAAGCCCCTTCACCACGACAATACTACCTAGTATTACTTAGAGTTAAAGGTCCATTTACCTCACTATAAGGGCTTCTTATGGTGGGAAAGAGCACAAGATTCTATGTTAACATGAAATATTGCTTTCAAAATGTTTTTAGGAGTTTTTTACAGTGGTGTGCTCCAAGTTGTGCTGAATTAACTGGCCCTTTAAGTTCGCCTAAATGGCGGAAAAAAGGGTTCCTCATAGAAAGGCACTATAAGAAAAGCCTTCATCGAGGCCATCCGGTGCCTCTGAGTGTAATCTGTAAATCCGGTTACATTTTCTGTAATAGGACTTTGTCAAGATCACCTTGCGTAGGTCACAACATGACTCCATCGATAGCATTGAATGATAGATCATTGGGATTATTTTGATGGCAGGATGTAACATATCGAGTCTGAAATGATCAAAAGGGTCATATTGTTTTTTGATGGAATAGATATGTTCCCATATTTTCCTTCTTAAGTGTATACATGTTTTTCCACTTATTACATAGGTAGGTTATGACATATATTACACCCACTGTACTGTTGTTAAAAAAGCCTTTTTTAAAAAAAAAAATATTCCCTAGTAAGGGGATTGACATTCCTTTTCTTTGGTCTCATATATTTGCAGCTAGTGCAATGTCCACAGCAGTATCATTGTTCTAATGGGTTTACCCAAGTTTGTGTTTTAAAAGCATACCTAAGTTTGCTGGATTATGAATTCATCCAATAGTGGAGAATTAGTAGTGTAAGAAAACATTTTATTTTAGTTTGCATTAAAAATAACTCAATCAGAAGCAGGCTAATACATTGTATCAGTCCAACTCAGTGGCTTCAGGCCAGCACTTCCGCTGCTTCCTCTTCCTGCTGTCTCACAGACACTGTGCAAACTGTCTCACTTGGGATGTAACTGCACTTATTACTAAAGGCTGCAAAGAATAAAGAAGTCTCTGCTCACTCACCTCTCACTTACTCATCCCTCACTCCACCCTTCCTCACTTCACTCACTCTATTCTCACTCACTTCACCTTCCACACTTGCTGCATCCTCACTCACTCCACTCGGTCTACTCATACTCAGTCGACCCACACTCACTACACCCTTACTCACTCCACCCTCACTCCACTCACACTCAATACTACACACTCACTCCTCACTCCATCCTCACTCACTCCAAACTCACCACTTATTTAATCTAATATCAGTTTAAGACTTAGGATAATGATAGAGTGCTAACTAATTATGCAAAGTTGATTAAACAGACAATATTGATGTATTAGTCTAAGACAAAATGGAAGTTATTCTTCGACCATATATCATTTTTACTTATGTGGCCAGAGTATACATACTGAGGGCCTCATTATATTGCTACTTTTTCTCAAAAAGTAGTAGTAAGTAGTGGTCACAAGTTCCTTCCATATTCAAATGCCCCCTAATTGCAGGCTCTGATCAGGTTATGTGCAGAGCGCTACTTTCCATTGCGATCCGTCTAATCGCAGCTCAAAGCCTTTGATCTTTCACGGCTAGCAAGACTTGCGGCCGCCAAAATCACAAATCGCTATTCAATTGCTCTGATTACTCCTTCTGCCAAGCCCGTAAATGGCAAAAAGCCAACTCCAGGGAATCTGTGACACACCAAACTGAAGTGGTTTATTATTATGGAAAATGAGAAGAGATGAGGGGTATGGAGAAAAAAAGAGAGATAAGGAGAGGGAAGAGATTTTGTTCTATAAAGGTACTATACAGAATTTGGGTAGGTGGGTAGGGGAAGTCATATTTCACCATATAATATTTCCCTATAGTACTTTGTATTGCCCAATATAAAGAATCGTATAACTCATCATATTAATCAATATAACCTCTTTAACTCCTCCTACTGCCTCATATAAACTCTTTCACTATTACTCCTTGAATTTATTTATATACACTTCCATGTAACTCATAATATGGCTGTATGCAAATATATCTATTTTATATAATTATACCTGTTGGTCTAAATAACCCTCATGTATAATTCCTCCAGTTGTTCCATATATGTTCTATATCTCATACTCATAAATGTCCTCTTAATACATTGTTTCACATCAAATTATATTTTTGGACATTTGAAAAACATAGTAAGTCAGAATGAAAGTGAAAGCACATACTTTTCCCTGAATGTCAGCCATATATCAGAGTTTCTGGGAAATCATCTGGTTTCTCTGCTAGTACTAGGGCTGCACCAATAACATTCTGCTTACTTGTGATATTTTCCCTCGACCCTGGCAAGATCCATTGGGCTTTCGAATAAATAAACACACTGAAACAGTGTTTCTTGGGAAAAATACAGGCCACAGCTTTATTAAAGCAACCATAAACCAATAACCAATTAACAAAATTAACATTGTTAAATCACAGCTCAAATAAGTAACCTCACGCCCTGGGCCCGCGCCCAGAGCCTCCCAGTGCTTTCCTATGCACGCCCATGAGGCAGGGCAACGCTGACTTAAGCCCGTGGGCCGGGTGCCTCACCTCCCGCCACAGAGCAGGCGATGGATACCTCCTGAGGCTGTGATCCCCCCTCTTGCTCTCTTAATAAAGCCAAGGCTCGCCTAGCCCCTTCCTTAAGCTCCAGGATAAACAGCTCTAATCCTATCTCCGTTAGATGGACCTTATCTGGGCGAAATAAGTAATCGGCGTCTACGCCTTCGAATTCTTGGTGTCTAATGGTAATGAAACCCAAATTTCTTACAAAACTAGCCATCTGTTTGTTTATCTTTTGCCTTGCTCTATCCACCGAAACCGGATCCCTTGCGTTCCGCCAAGATCTCCTTTTGATCATTTCAGACCACAGTATGAACAATCCTGGCAACCGTTCTAGCCAACACTTCACATCCCTCTTCATCTCTTTCAACATTTTCCTCATAGGTATTACTCCCAAATCGTTGCCCCCAGCGTGTATGATTAAAATGTGTGGGCTACCGTGATGCTGAGCGTTGCTCTCCAACAGGCCATTCACCTGTGTCCACCTCAAGCCGCAGAACCCAAACCATTTTACTTGCATGCTCGTCTCCAGAAAGCCCAGTTGGACCTTGTCGCAAGTGACTGCGGCTAACCGGTGAGCCCAATACATGTAGGAATGGCTGACGATCCACAGCTGTTTAACTTCTGCAACACATAAAACAAATTCCAATTAGACAACCCTTTCTGGCCGTATGTATGACCTAAAACGATGCGACTCCCATCTCCCAATCCTTTTAACCATGCTCTCGGGGAGGCCTAGCCTTGTCGTCTCTGTAGCGGCTCCGATCCGAAACTAATGTGTGCCGAAGTCCACCGTGTCCAAGCCTAACTGCTGTAAGGACTTCTTCAGCATCCTTTCGAATTTAAACCGTCACAAGGCCTGGCCATTGGCATGCAATAGCAGTGTGCCTGGCCCCGTTGGCCTTTTTTCCAAGTACAACCTCACGCTTGCCTGGGGGCAACACGCCATTCCAGTTTTGTATATGACCACTTCCCTTCCTTTTCCGGCCTGATCCGTTTTTGACGTCCTCAGCCATACCAACAATCTGTCACCTTCCAGACAGATGTCCTCCGCCAGCAGCCCCCCTGAACCGTGCCTGTTTTCCGAGACCAGTTCCCCAATCCTGAAAGCACCAAAGAACGCTAAGGAAAAGGCCGTACGGAAAAGCAGGGATTCAAAGGAGTCTCTGCATAGCACACCCAACGCCTCCCCCAGACGTAGTAACAGAGAGAAAATGATTGGGCGCCTCTTGTCCGTCCGGTGCTTCCCTTTGAACATGCCTTTTACCACCCTGCAAACCACAAACTCCTTTGTTAGGTCCTTCCGTCCTGCCAACCTGAACATAAATGTTAGGGCCGTCAACTGCCGAGCCACTGTTGCCCTGGTAGCACCTCCCTCTGCGCTCCGAACTAAAAACCACAGCAGAATTCCTATGGCTTTCTCTTCTGAACCCTCACCACCGGCCTCCTCAACCATATCGCTCCACATGTTCCACACCTTCCTCTAGGCCACCCACGTCTTTGGCGCTATCGACTGTCTGATGTAACCAGCTACCGTACCACTCCAAGCTCCCAGAGTTCTGAAGGTATGTCCTCTCCTTGATCCTTCGCCGCCGGTGACAGTGTACGGAACCGGATTCCCTGTAACCGAGAGAGGGCATCAACCACCCCTACGTTAAGGCCGGGAATACACTCCGCCCTCACGCAGATATTTGCCGCAGGCAACAAATAACCAAGTGCCATATGACCCGTATCAATGGCCTAGATGCAGCCGTCAAGCTATTGACTACCCGGATCGTTTTCGGGCTGCCTGATTGAAAAAGGACCTGCTGGTTCCTGAAGCCCCTGCCCCACAGATGAACCGCAGTGGTGATGGCGAACGTCTCCAGAACCGTAGGATCTTCTGTAAGCCTTTCTTTGACCCATGATTTCAGCCATGGTGATGCGCACCATGCGCCTCTAAAATAGGCTCCCATTCCGACCACACTTGAACCCGCATAGAGGTCTAGCTGCCGATTCGTCACCGATTCGGTTGGATCGAGGTGCTCCCATTGAAGTTCTGTAGAAACGCCATCCACACTCGTGCATATTCCCTCATGGCCCCGGACACCTTTATAAAATGATGCGGCTGAGATATCCCAGCTGTAGCCAATGACATTCTTCTGCTGAATATACGGCCCATGGGAACGATCCTGTACCCGAAATTCAGCATGGATGGATTGCAGCCGCCGCAGTGACACTCGCCTTGCGCCTTCCAGGGCCGCCAGTTCTGCAGACAGGTCCAACACCTTCTCCATAGGCTGCATTCCATCTTGTCCAAATTGATCCGAATCCCCAGGAAAGTCAGATCGGTGGTCGGCCCTTCTGTCTTCTTGTCTGCCAGTGGAACCCCGCAATCTTGACATATCCTTGAAAAGGTCCGCAGTATGAAGTCGCATGTGGCTAACCCCTCCGGTCCCACAAAAACAAAATCATTGAGGTAATGGGTAATCCCTTGGCAGCCCGACTCGGTGTGTGCTACCCATTGCAAGAACATACTGAAGGCTTTGAAATAGGAACAAGAAATAGAGCATCCCATGGGGAGACACAGATCCAAAAAGTACTGTCCGTCTACGAAGCAACCAAGGAACCGCTGACTCTGAGGATGCACCGGGAGCAAACGAAACGCAGATTCCATATCCACCTTCGCCATCTTAGCCCTGACGCCTTTTCCGCCTGACCAGGTCCGTGGCCCGATCGAAAGGGGCGTACGACACTGACGAGTACTGTTTGTCAATCCCGTCGTTGACCGAACCACCTGGAGGATAGGATAAATGCTGGAGGCAGATTTTTCCTGCTTCTTTCTTCGGCACTACGCCCAGAGGGGAAATTACCAGACCCTGGAAGGGATGGAGGGAAAAGGCCCCGCCATCCTACTCAGTTCTACCTCAGTCTGGATTTTTTCCGTCACTAACCCGGGAAACTCCTTTACCGACTTCAGGTTTCTTAGACGCGACTCGAGCGGGGAGAGAGAGCATGGAATCTTGAACCCTTCATGGAAACCCTCGCGTAGTAGGGCGGCCACCCCACCTTTTGTTGCCAACCTACCGTAGCGTTCTAGCCACGGCAGCATTGCGCTCAGCTGTATGGGGGTCCGTCCCTTTTTGAGCGGGCTTTCCAGCCCTGGATCCATCCTTTTGTATGGTGCATCTTGAGGCAGCGTGATCCCCTCCACAATTCACACAGACGTGCTTGAAACGGCAGTTTGGTGCCCACTTGCAGTTGCCCTAATTAAATGAGTGACAGACGCCTCGACCGGCTGTGCTCGCAGTGGCAGGGCCTCTAGCCCCGCCTGGGTTCCTGCGAAAGGGCGGCACTGCCCGCATTGGTGTCATTATGTTCAGCCAATAGGCCAGCGCATTATCTCTCCATGCCATCTCCATACGGGAGGACATGTATTGCCGGAATTCCTCGTCATATCGACATTCCACCATACGTCCCATATGCGTTCCTGATTTCCTCCATATACACAAACAGCCCGGAGCATTGTTCCGGGTGTCTTTCTCCCATGACACAGGCCATGATGGCAAATGCCTGTAACCAGTTGTCGAACGTTCTTGGTATGTGCCTGAAAGTGTGCCTCCGGTCATCTCCTTCCCTGTGAAACCTCTCTGGATTGTTGTTCATCCATGACATTGGCAACAAGAAAAATATAATATGTACTCTTGTCGCCAGATTTTTTTTTTGACGTCCAAGACTAAATGCGACCCCAGATTGTCCTGGGTGCAAGCGATGGACGGCATACGTTTCCTCTGCTCCTATCCTGTTCCGCTCCTCCGGTGTGTGGTGCCATGCTCGTCGTGTGTGAAGTGGGGTTGGTAAGCTCCGCTCGGGCCGAACTAGCGGGAAGGGATGGCTCCGCCTACGCCTTCCCTGCCAAACCCCCCACCCATGCCCCAACTTCCGCATTGGAGACGGCAATGTTATGGGTTTCTATAAGGGCTTTCAGGGACGAAAAGAATTGAGATTCCCTGGGAGAGGCTCCATGTACTGCCACTCTCGTCTCCCTGAAATTTGCCAGCTTCTCACCTGATTCTCCTTGCCTGGGACGGCTGCCATCCTGGGGGCAACCTGCCGGTCTGGACGAGCGGGCGTCCCTGCACATCTTGCCGCTGTGGGCCGCATGACCGTCTGCTCCGAGACCTGGATCTCCGTCTGGCTCTGGGGAAGCATGAAGAACAATCACTAGCTCTCCTGCGTCTATCCCTCGTTATGGAATGCGCGGTCCGCTCCCCCCCAAAGGATTACTCCGACTCGGTGGCTACGCTAGGGCGTAAGGATTCCCTCCGGCTCGGCGGCCTATGGCGGTCAATGCTATCCCTACCCCGGTCCTGCCCCTGAGTCACTATGGGCGTCCCTGTATCCGTAATGATGTCAGGGATGGGTGAGTTGCGCTGTGGCCTAGCTCTCCTGTCATGGGATTTCTGTCTCCTGGCTGGTGTTGAGGTGAAAATCAAGGGACTGTACCTGCTCGTTGACTTCCGGACCCTGGTGGGGCGCGTCTGCCATGCCACCTTGGCTGCTACCGGAACCTCGTCGATGACCACCATGCTGTCGTCTGCAGCCAGCTCCTCGATCACCTGATCCCTTCTTCCTCTGGTCATCTCTTTTTTTCTTCTCGGCCTCTCCCTTGGCATTGCGCCCACCCTGCGAAACACCTGCAGAGCTGGCAGTGGGTGCGGCAGTGGGGACCGTAGGGGCCAACCGGTGAGAACCTGTAGGAGCTTTTTTAGAGCTCCTTGTACTTTTGCTGTTCCCCCTGGAGCCTCGAGGATGATTAGGGGTGTCGCCGGAACCTTGGTTCTGCTGTGGGCCATGGGACAAGACGCTGGCACCACGCTTCCCGCTGGCACCACGCTCTCTGCGGTGGGAGGGATAAGCTCATGACTTTTAAGGACCATATCCGTGCCCTCCACGCTGCTCCTAGCCTTATTGCTCCGATCAGAGGTAGCACGCTGCTCCGCCAGGCTATCTAGGCTATTAGGCCTGTCCACCTGACCTAGGCTACCGGTCACTGCAGGCCAGGCCTGTGCATCAGTGGCGTCAGCCTCCCCCCCTAGACAGCCTGAGTCCATTTTGTCCTGGACCCATCTAACCCCATGGCTCAATGCCCGAGTTCTGACCATGGTCAGTAAGGCCTCTAACTCCCCAGGGTCCATATTAAGCTGCCACCCCACTTGTGACAAATGTGACACCCTCACCCAGGAACCTACAAAGCAGGGAATGATGCTATGGGGGATTATAGGGCTAATGATGACAGCCTGGGGCACTATTGCCAGGACCAAGTGAAAGGGGGCTCTACTAGTGGGGTGATCAAGGTAACTATAAGGGGTAGAGGGTAGGAGGGATTGGGGGTCACTTTATTAATTTTGTGCCCCTTTTCTACTTGCCCTTATGTTTATTGCAGAGAGCGCAGCGTTAAGACCTCAGATCAGCTCAATGGCTGACGCGTAGTGAGGAGGAAGCCCGCAAAACAGACTTAAGTCCCTTCTCCTCCTCCTCCCAGCCAATCAGCATCGCCCAGGCTCTGGAGGGTCATGCAGCGCTGCGTCAGATCCGGCGTGCCTGGGCTGCCTTCGTGCCGGCCAATATATAGACCCTCCTCACACAAAGTCCCCCATTCACCGCATTCGGCAGAGCAATCAAGGAGGCCAAAGCTGAAGCATCTTACAATATTCACATATCCAAAGTAAGTTGACGAGTACTTTGTGAGGACAATTGTTTATTTGTACAGATAGGACCAATAGAGGACACCATGATTATACTGAGGGTTTATCACTTCTGTTCTTGTACTTCATCAGTGAGGAGGTTTATTCTACTTGGAAGAGCTGTCATATCTTGCTTCTAGTGTGATTAACTGCAAGATGAGGTGGTAAGGATGGATGCACAGTAACAGGAGGGAGAGACCACAGAATCATGAGGGGGAGAGAATGAGAAATCAGGAGCGTGTGTGAGACAAAGTGTGAACAGAGGCACCCCCTTGTAAAGATTCATCAGGTCCTCCTACCATATTTAATAACAATGTTTATGTTAAGTTGCCCAACACCTATTTTACCACAAAATACTGGGTAAAAGGAGTGACTCGAGTATAAGCTGAGGGTGGGAAATGTGCTGCCCCCTGTGTCCCTCTTGTGCCCTCTGTGTCCCCCCCTCTCTCCCATGTATCTTCTCCCCTCTCCCTTCCCTGTGTCTCTTCCCCCCCTCCCTTATCACCTTCCTCAACCCCCCTCCTCATTCTCAACCTCCCTCCTAAACCTCAATCCTTATCCTCAACCTCCCTCCTCATCCTCAACCCCCACATCCTCAAACCGCCCATTCTCAACCCCCTCCTCAACCTCAACTCCCCTCCTCATCCTCAACCCCCTCCTCAACCTCCTTCCTCATGCTCAACCTCCCTCCTCATCCTCAACCCCCTCCTCATCCTCAACCTCCCTCCTCATCCTCCCTCCTCAACCCCCCCATCCTCATCCTCAACACCCCATCCTCAACCCCCTTCTCAACCCCCTTATCCACAACCCCTCTCCTCAACCTCAACCCCCCTCCTCAACCTCCATCCTCAACCTCCCCATCCTCAACCCCCTCCTCAACCCCGCATCCTTAACCTCCCTCCTCAACCCCCCATCCTCAACCCCCTCCTCAAGCTCCCTCCTCATCCTCAACCCCCCTCCTCAACCTCCCTCCTCAACCCCCCCATCCTCAATCCCCCCTCAACCTCCCTCCTCAATCTCTCTACTCATCCTCCCTCCTCAACCCCCCATCTCCCTCCTCAACCCCCCATCCTCAACCCCCTCCTCAACCCCCCCATCCTCAACCTCCCTCCTGCCTGCACCCAGTATATGCTAATGACATGGCGCGCATATGCTAACATCACTTCATTAGCATATACCCGATGCTGGCACCTGGTATATGCTAATGACGGGACGTCACATGCACGCCGGGTCATTAGCATATACTGGCACCCGGTATATGCTAATGACGTTACGTCACCTGCGCGTCACGTCATTGGCATATACCGGGTGCCGGCACCCGATATATGCTAATGACTTGGCGCGCATGGGACGTCACGTCATTAGCATATACCGGGTGCCAGCATCCGGTATATGCTAATGAAGTGATGTCACATGCGCGCCGGGACAAGACGCCGGAAGAAGCGGAGGCCGGAGCAAAAGCAGGTAAGTGAGGGGAAAGCGAGAGAGTGAGGGATTTAGGGGTGATTAGAATGAGGAGGGGGGTTTAGAATGAGGAGGGAGGGTTTAGAATGAGGAGGGGTGGGATTGAGGATGTGGAGGGGGGGTTGAGGATGTGGAGGGAAAGAGACATGGGGAGTTAGAGAGACACAGGGGGGGTAGAGAGACACGGGGGGGGGGGGTAGAGAGACCTGTGTGTGTGGGGGGGGGGGGGGGTTAGAGAGACACAGGGGAGAGTGACTCGAGTATAAGCAGAGGGGGCCCTTTTTAGCCTTAAAAAAAGGGCTGAAAGACTCAGCTTATACTCGAGTATATACGGTAAATAATATACCTATCAATATCCTAGATAGATAGATGAAATATTCTACCACAGGGAGTGCACATCCAATCCCATCTTACTCCTAAGAGAATCTAAATGATACCAAAGTTGACATACAACAAAAGTCCTATATGGCATGGGTATCTATAATAAAAACATACCAATCTTTTCTACTATAAAATATCCACTTTTCAACATCTCAAAAAAGAGTACTGATTATTATAACTGGAAATATAAGTAAATATATCATCATGTAGCATATATATAATCATCTAGCATATTAGCTGGATTGAATTATTATAAAGAAAGTAAAAACTTTATTTTACACATGATGTATTCTGCATATAAGTTGAATAAATCAGGTGACAATATACAATCTTGTTACACTCCTTTTCCGATCTTGAACCATTCTGTTGTCCCATGTTCAGTTCTGACCGTGGCTTCTTGGTCGACATACAGATTCCTCAGGAGGAGGATGAGATGATCTGGTACTCCCATCTCTTTAAGGACATGCCACATTTTGTTGTGATCCACACAGGTAAAGGCTTTAGAATAGTCTATGAAGCAGAAGTCAATGTTTTTTTGGAACTCTCTTGCTTTCTCCATTTGTAGAGTCATCTTGGATGCTGTTGGAAAAGAGTGTTTGCTATGACCAGATAATTATCTTGACAGAATTCTACTAATCTCTGACCTGTGTCATTTTGTACTCCAAGGCCAAATTTGCCAGTTATTCCAGGTGTCCTTTGGTTCTTTATTTTAGCTTCCAATCTCCTGTGATGATAGTAACATATTTTCTTGATGTTATATCTATGACATGTTGGAGATCTTCATAGAACTGGACAACTTCAGCCTCTTCAGCATCCATGGTTGTAGCATAGACTTGGATCACTGTGAAATTAAATGGCTTGCCTTGAATTTGAATTGAAATCATTCTGTAATTTATTGGGTTGTAACCGAGCACTGCTTTGGCCACTCTTTGATTAACTAGGATGGCTACTTCATTTCTTCTGCAGGATTCTTGACCAGGGTAGAAGATCTGGTGGTTGTCTGATGTGAAATGTCCCATTCCAGTCCATTTAAGTTCACCAATTCCCAGGATATCAATGTTCAACCTTGTCATTTCATTCTTGACCACATCTAGTTTGCCTTGGTTCATAGTTCTAACATTCCAGGTTCCTATTCTGAATTGATCTTTGCAGCAGCAGACTTTCCTTTCCCGTCCACATACCTCCGCAGCTGGGTGTCCTTTCGTTTTTGGCCCAACCACTTTATCAGATCTGGTGTTACTTGTACTTGCCCTCTGTTCTTCTTCAGTAATGTGGTAGGCACCTTCTAACCTGAAGGGCTCATCTTCCAGTGCCATATCGTTATGTCTCTGTTTGTGCTTGTCTACAAAGTTTTCTTAGCAAAGATACTGGAGTGGGTTGCCAGTTCCTTCTCCAGTGGGCGCAGATTTGTCTGACCTTTTTTCCTTGACCTGCCCATCTTGGCTGACCCTACATGGTATAGCTCACAGCTTCATCGAAGTACACAAGCCCCTTCACCACGACAAGGTAGTGATCCAGAAGAAAGTACTACTTAGTATTACTTACAGTTAAAGGTCCATTTACATCACTATAAGGGCTTTTTATGGTAAGAAAGAGCACAAGATTCTATGTTAACATGATATATTGCGTTTATTTCAACAGGTTTTGAGGAGTTTTTTACAGTGGTGTGCTCCAAGTTGTGCTGAATTAACTGGCCCTTTAAGTTCGCCTAAATGGAGGAAAAAAGGGTTCCTCATCGAAAGGCACTATAAGAAAAGCCTTCATCGAGGCCATCCGGTGCCTCTGAGTGTAATCTGTAAATCCGGTTACATTTTCTGTAATAGAACTTTGTCAAGATCACCTTGCGTAGGTCACAACATGACTCCATCAATAGCATTGAATGATGGAACATTGGAATTATTTTGATGGCAGGATGTAACATATCGAGCAACAGGAGTGTCATATTGTTTTTTTAAGGAATAGATATGTTCCCATATTTTCCTTCTTAAGTGTATACATGTTTTTCCTACATAGATCTTATTACATAGGTAGGTTATGACATATATTACACCCACTGTACTGTTGTTAAAAAAGCTTTTTTTTAAAAAAAATGTTCCCTAGTAGTGATGTCGCGAACCGCCGCAAATGTTCGCGAACCGGCGAACCGCCATAGACTTCAATTGGCAGGCGGATTTTAATACCCACAGGGACTCTTTCTGGCCACAATAGTGATGGAAAAGTTGTTTTAAGGGGACTAACACCTGGACTGTGGCATGCCGGAGGGGGATCCATGTCAAAACTCCCACGGAAAATTACATAGTTGATGCACAGTCTGTTTTTAATCCATAAAGGGCATAAATAACCTAACATCCCCCTCCATCATCATCCTCCCCTGTATCTCTTTACCCCCTCCCTCATCATCCTCCCCTGTGTCTCTTTCCCCCCTTCCTCATCACCCTCCCCTGTGTCTCATCCCCCCTCCCTCATCATCCTCCCACCTCCCTCATCATTCTCCCCTGTGTCTCTTTCCCCCCTTCCTCATCACCCTCCCCTGTATCTCTTTCCCCCCTACCTCATCATCCTCCCCTGTGTCTGTTTCCCCCCTCCCTCATCATCCTCCCCTGTGTCTCTTCCCCCCTCCCTCATCACCCTCCCCCTCCCTTGATGATAAGGGGGGGAAGAGACACAGGGATAAGTGTGAGGGGTGTTAGGGTAAGGGGTGTTAGGGATAAGGGTGAGGGGGTTAGGTGTTAGGGTGAGGGGTGTTAGGACTAAGTGTGAGGGGTGTTAGGGTGAGGGGTGTTAGGACTAAGTGTAAAGGGTGTTAGGGTGAGGCATGTTAGGAATAAGTGTGATGGGTGTTAGGTCTTAGGGATAAGTGTGAGAATGTTAGGGTTAGGTGTTAGGTTGATGGGTGTTATGGATAAGTGTGAGGGGTGTTAGGGTTAGGGTAAGGGGTGTTAGGGATAAGTGTGATGGGTGTTAGGGTAAGGGATGTTAGGGTTAGGTGTTAGGGTAAGGGCTGTGAGGGATAAGTGTGGGAGGTGTTAGGGTGAGGGATGTTAGGGTTAGGTGTAAGTGTGAGGGGTGTTAGGGTTAGGTTAAGGGGTGTTAGGGATAAGTGTGAGGGGTGTTAGGGGTAGGTGTTAGGGGGAGGGGTGTTAGGGATAAGTGTGAGGGGTGTTAGGGTTAGGGTAAGGGGTGTTAGGGATAAGTGTGAGGGGTGTTAGGGTTAGGTGTTAGGGTGAGGGCTGTTAGGGATAAGTGTGGGGGGTGTTAGGGTGAGGGATGTTAGGGTTAGGTGTTAGGGATAAGTGTGATGGGTGTTAGGGTAAGGGATGTTAGGGTTAGGTGTTAGGGTAAGGGGTGTTAGGGATAAGTGTGAGGGGGTATTAGTGTTAGGGTGAGGGGTGTTAAGGACAAGTGTGGGGGGTGTTAGGGTGAGGGATGTTAGGGTTAGGTGTTAGGGATAAGTGTGAGGGGTGTTAGGGTTAGGGTAAGGGGTGTTAGGGATAAGTGTGATGGGTGTTAGGGTAAGGGATGTTAGGGTTATGTGTTTGGGTAAGGGCTGTTAGGGATAAGTGTAAGGGGGTATTAGGGTTAGGTGTTAGGGTGAGGGGTGTTAGGCATAAGTGTGGGGGGTGTTAGGGTGAGGGATGTTAGGGTTAGGTGTTAGGGATAAGTGTGAGGGGTGTTAGGGTTAGGGTAAGGGGTGTTAGGGATAAGTGTGAGGGGTGTTAGGGTTAGGTGTTAGGGTGAGGGGTGTTAGGGATAAGTGTGAGGGGTGTTAGTGTTAGGTGTTAGGTTGAGGGGTGTTAGGGATAAGTGTGGGGGCTGTTAGGGTGAGGGATGTTAGGGTTAGATGTTAGGGATACGTGTGATGAGTGTTAGGGTGAGGAGTGTTAGGGTTAGGTGTTAGGGTAAGGGGTGTTAGGGATAAGTGTGAGGGGGTGTTAGGTGTTTGGGTGAGGGGTGTTAAGGATAAGTGTAAGGGTGTTAGGGTGAGGCATGTTAGGAATATGTGTGAGGCGTGTTAGGGTTAGGTGTTAGGTTGATGGGTGTTATGGATAAGTGAGGGGTGTTAGGGTTGGGTGCTAAGGTGAGGGGAGGATGATGATAAGGGGGGGAAGAGACACAGGGGTGTCCTTGCAGCAGAGATAAAAAGAGTCCTTCAGGACTGTATTGCACACTGTGTACAGTAGCCTAGCTATGGTTTTCCCTATTGATGCAGTATCACCTACACTCAGCCTCCTCTCGGTAAGACTGCAAGTTAGTTATGATTCCAAAATGGCTGCTGTCCATGAGGTAGAAGGCTCTGGAAGGGAGTGTATGCTGCTGATTGGCTGGAATGTGTCCGCTGACTGTGAGTTGCAGGGTCAAATTTTTCTCAATGATAAAGTATAGGGGGCGGATCGAACATTGCATATGTTCGCAGTTCGCCGCAAACGCGAACATGCTATGTTCGCCGGGAACAGTCCGCCGGCGAACTATTCGCGACATCTCTATTCCCTAGTAAGGGGATTGACATTCCTTTTCTTTGGTCTCATATATTTGCAGCTAGTGCAATGTCCACAGCAGTATCATTGTTCTAATAGGTTTACCCAAGTTTGTGGTTTAAAAGCATACCTAAATTTGCTGGATTATGAATGCATCTAATAGAATTAGTAGTGTAAGAAAACATTTTATTTTTATTTGCATTAAAAAATCCCAAAATAATCATTAATTAGCTTACATTGAAGTTAGCAAAATTTCCTATGGTTTTGGCAGTTACACTTGATGGTGTACGCCCCTAGATAATCCAAATAAATTAGTATAAAATCTATATTTAGCTGTGCCCAATCAGAAGCAGGCTAATACATTGTATCAGTCCAACTCAGTGGCTTCAGGCCAGCACTTCCGCTGCTTCCTCTTCCTGCTGTCTCACAGACACTGTGCAAACTGTCTCACTTGGGATGTAACTGCACTTATTACTAAAGGCTGCAAAGAACAAAGTAGTCTCTGCTCACTCAACTCACACCCTTCACTCCACCCTTCGTCACTTCACTCACTCTATTCTCACTCACTTCACCCTCCACACTTGCTGCATCCTCACTCACTCCACTCAGTCTACTCATACTCAGTCGACCCACACTCACTACACCCTTACTCACTCCACACTCACTCCACCCTCACTCCACTCACACTCAATACTACACACTCACTCCTCACTCCATCCTCACTCACTCCAAACTCACCACTTATTTAATCTAATATCAGTTTAAGACTTAGGATAATGATAGAGTGCTAACTAATTATGCAAAGTTGATTAAACAGACAATATTGATGTATTAGTCTAAGACAAAATGGAAGTTATTCTTCGACCATATATCATTTTTACTTATGTGGCCAGAGTATACATACTGAGGGCCTCATTCTATTGCTACTTTTTCTCAAAAAGTAGTAGTAAGTAGTGGTCACAAGTTCCTTCCATATTCAAATGCCTCCTAATTGCAGGCTCTGATCAGGTTATGTGCAGAGCGCTACTTTCCATTGCGATCTGTCTAATCGCAGCTCAAAGCCTTTGATCTTTCACGGCTAGCAAGAGTGGCGGCCGCCAAAATCACAAATCGCTATTCAGTTGCCCTGATTACCCCTTCTGCCAAGCCCGTAAATGGCAAAAAGCCAACTCCAGGGAATCTGTGTCACACCAAACTGAAGTGGTTTATTATTATGGAAAATGAGAAGAGATGAGGGGTATGGAGAAAAAAAGAGAGATAAGGAGCGGGAAGTGATTTTGTTCTATAAAGGTACTATACAGAATTTGGGTAGGTGGGTAGGGGAAGTCTTGCAAAGTCTTGTGAATGCCATTAAGTTAGCTTGCAATTATAACAAATGTTTTAATACCTATGCTGATCCACGGATGTTTCCCCTGAAATAAAGTGTCCCATTAAGCATTTCTGAGCAGTTACAATTTAATGCTCCCTATACATTTCCCTATAATTCATATTTCACCATATAATATTTCCCTATAGTACTTTGTATTGCTCAATATAAAGAATCGTATAACTCATCATATTAATCAATATAACCTCTGCTTAGAATGTTTTTTATTATCTCTCTATAACTCCTGCCATTGCACAATGTAACCTGTCCCTTTAACTCCTCCTATTGCCTCATATAAACTTTCTCACTATTACTCCTTGAATTTATTTATATACATTTCCATGTAACTCATAATATGGCTGTATGCAAATATATCTATTTTAGATAATTATACCTGTTGTTCTAAATAACCCTCATGTATAATTCCTCCAGTTGTTCCATATATGTTCTATATCTCATACTCATAAATGTCCTCTTAATACATTGTTTCACATCAAATTATATTTTTGGACATTTGAAAAACATAGTAAGTCAGAATGAAAGTGAAAGCACATACTTTTCCCTGAATGTCAGCCATATATCAGAGTTTCTGGGAAATCATCTGGTTTTTCTGCTAGTACTAGGGCTGCACCAATAACAGTCTGCTTACTTGTGATATTTTCCCTTGACCCTGGCAAGATCCATTGGGCTTTAGAATAAATAAACACACTGAAACAGTGTTTCTTGGGAAAAATACGGGCCACAGCTTTAATATAGCAACCATAAACCAATAACCAATTAACATAATTAACATTGTTAAATCACAGCTCAAATAACATCCAGGAGGAGGAGCCCGGCCCGGTCAGTAACCTAACGCCCTGGTCCCGCGCCCAGAGCCTCCCAGTGGTTTCCTAAGCACGCCCATGAGGCAGGGCAACGCCCACTTAAGCCCGTGGGCCGGGTGCCTCACCTACCACCAACCAAAAACATTTCTATTTGCATCCTAACTTAGAATTCACAGAATCCTAACCCTTCAACTCTTTTCCACACTTTTTTTTTTTTTTTTAACCTAGCTTAAGCTTCCTGAACTTTGCTCAACCACCCTTTCCCTCTAGACATACCTTACTTCCTTATCTGCTACTTTCCTATCTGACCACCATTTAAGGGGAGGGAGGGAATCAGCTCAATGGCCGGTGCGGAGTGAGGAGGAAGCCCGTGAAACGGGCTTAAGTCCCTCCTCCTCCTCCCAGCCAATCAGCATCGCCCAGGCTCCGCCGGGTCACGCAGCGCTGCGTCAGCCCCGGCGTGCCTGGGCTGCGTCCGTGCCGGCTATGACCCTGGCAAGATCCATTGGGCTTTAGAATAAATAAACACACTGAAACAGCGTTTCTTGGCAAAAATACGGGCCACAGCTTTATTAAAGTAACCATAAACCAATAACCAATTAACATAATTAACATTGTTAAATCTCAGCTCAAATAACATCCCAGAGGAGGAGCCCAGCCCGGTCAGTAACCTCACGCCCTGGGGCCGCGCCCAGAGCCTCCCAGTGCTTTCCTAAGCACGTCCATGAGGCAGGGCAATGCCCAATTAAGCACATGGGCTGGGTGCCTCACTTCCCGCCACAGAGAAGGCGATGGATGCCTCCTGAGGCTGTGATCCTTCCTCTTGCTCTCTTAATAAAGCCAAGGCCCACCTAGCCCCATCCTTAAGCTCCAGGATAAACAGCTCCAATCCTATCTTCGTTAGATGGGCCTTATCTGGGCGAAAGAAGTCATCGGCGTCTACGCCTTCGAATTCTTGGTGTCTAATGGTAATGAAACCCAAATTCCTTACAAAACTAGCCATCTGTTTGTTTATTTTTTGCCTTGCTCTATCCACTGAAACCGGATCCCTTGCGTTCCGCCAAGATCTCCTTTTGATCATTTCGGACCACACTATGAACAAGCCTAGGAACCGTTCTAGCAAACACTTCACATCCCTCTTCGTCTCTTTCAACATTTTCCTCATAGGTATTACTCCCAAATCGTTGCCCCCAGCGTGTATAATTAAAATGTGTGGGCTACCGTGACGCTGAGCGTTGCTCTCCGAGAGGCCATTCACCTGTGTCCATCTCAAGCCGCGGAACCCAAACCATCTTACTTGCATGCTCGTCTCCAGAAAGCCCAGTTGGACCTTGTCGCCAGTGACTGCGGCTAACCGGTGAGCCTAATACATGTAGGAATTGCCGACTGTAACGGCTACCCCAGTAGTGAGAGGGTACCAGCCGTTGGAGACGTCCTTTTCCCTGGCAAGCTGCTGTGTAAAAGTGAAGTTGGTATAATCCCATCCAAGAGTTCCAGAGGGAAAGTCAGGTTCAGCATTAAATATCCATATAGAAGCACTGCGCAGTCTCAGAAGCCCAGACCACCCATATTGGACGACACTTTCTTGGGAGTCAAAGAATACTGTGTTTATTTTGTTATATGCAGAAATATATATACACCTCTTTCCACAGGTAATACACATGCCCATATTTGGCCACACAGTACACATAGAGAGACAATAGGTGGGGTCACACCTCCCAGGGACTAGCCGGCTACTTTGATTCAATAACAGACATTGATAAGATAATGCTTCTCTTTGTTCCATCTTTCACAATGTGAACACTTTACACAATAGGGCTCTCCTGCCTCTAGGAGACCCTAATAGGATTATGTATTCTGCTAGGTGTCTGCTATAGTCTGAGCTAATATCCTGCAGAGCATAAACCAACATATCTACAGTATAGCAATGTGATCATATTTTAACCATAATAATTAAATAACCATAACACAGGGTAAAACATTGATGGGTTCCGTTACACCGACGATCCACAGCTGTTTAACTTCTGCAACACATAAAACAAATTCCAATTAGACAACCCTTTCTGGCCGTATGTATGACCTAAAACGATGCGACTCCCATCTCCCAAACCTTTTAACCATACTCTCGGGGAGACCTAGCCTTGCCGCCTCCGTAGCGGCTTCGATCCGAAACGAATGTGTGCCGATGTCCGCCGGGTCCAAGCCTAACTGCCGTAGGACTTCTTCAGCATCCTTTCGAATTGAAACCGTGACAAGGCCTGGCCATTGGCATGCAATAGCAGTGTGCCTGGCCCCATTGGCCATTTTTCCAAGTACAACCTCACACTTGCCTGGGGGCAACACTCCGTTCCAGTTTTGTATATGACCACTTCCCTTCCTTTTCCGGCCTGATCCGTTTTTGACGTCCTCAGCCATACCAACAATCTGTCACCTTCCAGACAGATGTCCTCCGCCAGCAGCCCCCCCGAACCATGCCAGTTTTCCGAGACCAGTTCCCAAATCTTGAAAGCACCAAAGAACGCTAAGGAAAAGGCCGTACGGAAAAGCAGGGATTCGAAGGAGTCCCTGCATAGCACACCCAACGCCTCCCCCATGCGTAGTAATAGAGAGAAAGTGATCGGGCGCCTCCTGTCCATCCGGTGCTTCCCCTTGAACATGCCTTTTACCACCCGGCAAACCACAAACTCCTTTGTTAGGTCCTTCCGTCCTGCCAACCTGAACATAAATGCTAGGGCCGCCAACTGCCAAGCCACCGTTGCCTTGGAAGCACCTCTCTATGTGCTCTGAAGCAAAAACCACAGCAGAATTCCTATGGCTTTCTCTTCTGAACCCTCGCCAAAGGCCTCCTCAACCATATCGCTCCACATGTTCCACACCTGTATGCCACCCACGTCTTTGGCTCTACCGACTGTTTGATGTAACCACCTACCGTACCACTCCAAGCTCCCAGAGTTCTGAAGGTATGTCCTCTCCTTGATCCTTCGCCGCCGGTGCCAGTGTACGGAACCGGGTTCCCTGTAACCGAGAGGGCATCAACCACCCCTACGTTAAGGCCGGGAATACACTCCACCCTCACCCAGATATTTGCCGCAGGCAACAAAGAACCAAGCGCTGTATGACCTGTATCAACGGGCCAGATGCAGCCGTCAAGCTATTGACTACCCGGATCGTTTTCGGGCTGCCTGATTGAAAAAGGACCTGCCGGTTCCTGTAGCCCCTGCCCCACAGATGAACCGCCGTGGTGATGGCGAACATCTCCAGAACCGTAGGATCTTCTGTAAGCCTTAATTTGACCCATGCGCCTCTAAAATAGGCTCCCATTCCGACCACACTTGAACCCGCATAGAGGTCTAGCTGCCGATTCGTCACCCTGCTCGGCTGGATCAAGGTGCTCCCATTGAAGTTCTGTAGAAACGCCGTCCACACTCGTGCATATTCCCTCATGGCCCCGGACACCTTTATAAAATGATGCGGCTGAGATATCCCAGCTGTAGCCAACGACATTCTTCTGCTGAATATACGGCCCATGGGAACGATCCTGTACCTGAAATTCAGCATTCCCAAGATGGATTGCAGCCGCCGCAGTGACACTCGCCTTGCGCCTTCCAGGGCCGCCAGTTCTGCAGACAGGTCCAACACCTTCTCCATAGGCAAGCTGCATTCCATCTTGTCTGAATTGATCTGAATCCCCAGGAATGTCAGATCCGTGATCGGTCCTTCTGTCTTCTTGTCTGCCAGTGAAACCCCGCAATCTTGACATATCCTTGAAAAGGTCCGCAGTATGAAGTCGCATGTGGCTAACCCCGCCGGTCCCACAAAAAGAAAATCATCGAGATAATGGGTAATCTCTTGGCAGCCCGACTTGGTGTGTGCTACCCATTGCAAGAACGTACTGAAGGCTTTGAAATAGGAACAAGAAATAGAACATCCTATGGGGAGACACAGATCCACAAAGTACTATCCGTCTACGAAGCAATAAAGGAACTGATGACTCTGAGGATGCACCGGGGGCAAACGAAACGCAGATTTCGTTCATCTTAGCCCCGACGCCTGACCAGGTCCGTGGCCCAAACGAAAGGGGCGTACGACACTGACGAGTACTGTTTGTCAATCCCGTCGTTGACCGAACCACCTGGAGGATAGGATAAATGCTGGATGAGGCAGAATTTTCCTGATTCCTTCTTCGGCACTACGCCCAGAGGGGAAATTACCAGACTATGGAAGGGATGGAGAGAAAAGGCCCCGCCATCCTACCCAGTTCTACCTCAGTCCGGATTTTTCCACCGCTACCCCGGGAAACTCCTTTACCGACTTCAGGTTGCAGTTGCAGTTGCCCTCGTTGAATGTGTGACAGATGCCTTGACCAGTTGTGCTCGCAGCGACAGGGCCTCTAGCCCCGCCTGGGTTCCCACGAAAGGGCGGCACTGCCCGCATTGGTGTCATTATGTTCAGCCAATAGGCCACCGCCTTATCGCTCCATGCCATCTCCGGACGGGAGGACATGTAATGCCGGAATTCCTCGTCATATCGCCACCATGCCATTCCACCATACGTCCGATATGCGTTCCTGATTTCCTCCATATACACGAACAGCCCGGAGCATTGTTCCGGGTGTCTTTCTCCCATGACACAGGCCATGATGGCAAATGCCTGTAACCAGTTGTGCGAAAGTGAAAGTGTGCCTCCCGTCATCTGCTTCCCTGTGAAACCTCTCTGGATTGTCGTTCATCCATGACATTGGCAACAAGAAAAATATCTCTATGTACTCCCGTCGCCAGATTATTTTTTTGACGTCCAAGGCTAAATGCGCCCCCAGATTGTCCTGGGTGCAAGCGATGGACGGCCTTGCAGCCGCATCCCATACGTTTCCTCTGCTTCTGTCCTGTTCCGCTCCTCCGGTTTGCGGCGCCACGCTCGTCGTGTGTTAAATGGAGTTGGTAAGCTCCGTTTGGGGCGACCTAGCGGGAAGGGATGGCTCCGCCCACGCCTTCCCGGCCAAACCCCCCACCCATGCCCCAACTTCCGCATCGGAGAAGGCAATGTTATGGGTTTCTATAAGGGCTTTCAGGGACGACAAGAATTGAGATTTCCTGGGAGAGGCTCCATGTACTGCCAACCCCGTCTCCCTGAAATTTGCCAGCTTCTCACCTGATTCTCCTTGCCACGGGGCGGCTGCCATCCTGGGGGCAACCTGCAGGTCTGGACGAGCGGGCGTCCCTGCACATCTCGACCGCTGTGGGCTCCTTTCACCCCCTCTTGCGCAAGCTCTGGGGAAGCATGAAGAACAATCACTAGCTCTCCTGCGTCTATCCCTCGTTATGGAACGCGCGGTTCGCTCCCCCCCAAAGGAGTACTCCGACTCGGTGGCTACGCTAGGGCGTAAGGATTCCCTCCGGCTCGGCGGCCTATGGCGGTCAATGCTATCCCTACCCCGGTCCTGCCCCTGAGTCACTATGGGCGCCCCTGTATCCGCAATGATGTCAGGGATGGGTGAGTTGCGCTGTGGCCTAGCTCTCCTGTCAGGGGATTTCTGTCTCCTGGCTGGTGTTGAGGTGAAAATCAAGGGACTGTACCTGCTCGTTGACTTCCGGACCCTGGGGGGGGGGGGCGCGTTTGCCGTGCCACCTTGGCCGCTACCAGAACCTCTTTGATGACCACCATGCTGTCATCTGCAGCCATCTCCTCGATCACCTGATCCCTTCTTCCTCTGGTCGTTTCTTTTTTTTCTTGGGCTTTCCCTTGGCGTTGTGTCGTCCCTGGGAAACACCAGCAGCGATGGCAGTGGGTGCGGCAGTGGGGACCGCAGGGGCCAACCGGTGAGAACCTGTAGAGCTCCTTGTACTTTTGCTGTTCCCCCTGGAGCCTCGAGGCTGATTAGGGGTGTCGCCGGAACCTTGGTTCTGCTGTGGGCCATGGGATAAGACGCTGGGTGGTGGCCGGATGTCTAGGCCCTCGCCCGCGCTTCCCGCTGGCACCACGCTCTCTGCGGTGGGGGAATAAGCTCCTGACTCTCAAGGACCATATCCTAGCCCTATTGCTCCGATCAGAGGTAGCACGCTGCTCCGCCAGGCTATCTAGGCTATGAGGCCTGTCCACCTGGCCTAGGCTACCGGTCACTGCAGGCCGGGCCTGTGCCTCAGTGACATCAGCCTCCCCCCCCTAGACAACCAGAGTCCATTCTGTCCTGGACCCATCTAACCCCATGGCTCAATGCCCGAGTTCTGACCATGGTCAGTAAGGCCCTCTCCCAGGGTCCATATTAAGCTGCCACCCCCCTTGTGACAAATGTGACACCCTCACCCAGGAACCTACAAAGCAGGGAATGATGCTATGGGGGATTATAGGGCTAATGATGAGAGCCTGGGGCCCTATTGCCAGGACCAAGTGAAAGGGGGCTCTACTAGTAAGGTGATCAAGGTAACTATAAGGGGTAGAGGGTAGGAAGGATTGGGAGTCACTTTATTCATTTTGTGCCGCTTTTCTACTTGCCCTTATGTTTATTGCAGAGAGTGCAGCGTGCAGACCTCAGATCAGCTCAATGGCTGACGCGGAGTGAGAAGGAAGCCCGCGAAACAGACTAAAGTCCATCCTCCTCCTCCCAGCCAATCAGCATCGCCCAGGCTCCGCCGGGTCACGCAGCGCTGCGTCAGACCCGGCGTTGCTGGGCTGCCTCTGCGCCGGCCAATATATAGACCCTCCTCACACAAAGTCCCCCATTCAAACATACGGCAGAGCAATCAAGGAGGCCAAAGCTGAAGCGTCTTACAATATTCACAATATTCAGGAGCGTGTGTGAGACAAAGTGAGAACAGAGGCGCCACCTTGTAAAGATTCATCAGGTCCTCCTACCATATTTAATAACAATGTTTATGTTAAGTTGCCCAACATATAACTGTAGACAATCTAATTGTATACTAAAAAATGTGTATTTATAAATGGTAGAGCTTTGGTCTGTATATAATTATATTGCCATTTGTATGTCATTGACCAGAACCACCAGAATGCAGTGAAAACATTGCATTTCTTGAGATTATATAGATATTTATAATCATATAGACACACAAACATATAGATGGCCACATAAGTAGTGTGAAATACTCAGTATGTCTACACTGGTCACATAAGAAAGAGTAGTATATGATAGAAGAATAACTTCCATTTGGTCTTAGACTAATACATCAATATTGTCTGTGCAATCAACTTTGCATAATTAGTTAACACTCCGAGCCAACCTGAGTATAAGCCGAGGCACCTATTTTACCACAATATACTGGGTGAAAGGAGTGACTCGAGTATAAGCCGAGGGTGGGAAATGTGCTGCCCCCTGTGTCCCTCTTGTGCCCTCTGTGTCCCCCCTCTCTCTCCCGTGTATCTTCTTCCCTCTCCCTTCCCTGTGTCTCTTCCCCCCCTCTCCCTTCCCTGTGTCTCTTCCCCCTCCCTTATCATCCTCCTCAACCCCCCTCCTCATTCTCAACCTCCATCCTCAACTCCCTCATCCTCAACCACCCCATCCTCATCCTCAACCCCCCATCCTCAACCTCAACCCCCCTCCTCATCCTCAACCCTCTCCTCAACCTCCCTCCTCATGCTCAACCTCCCTCCTCATCCTCAACCTTCCTCCTCATCCTCAACCCACTCTTCACCCTCAACCTCCCTCCTCATCCTACCTCCTCATCCCCCCTATCCTCAACCTCCCTCCTCAACCCCCCATCCTCATCCTCAACCCCCCTCCTCATCCTCAACCCCCCATCCTCAACCTCCCTCCTCAACCCCCTCCTCATCCTCAACCTCCCTCCTCATCCTCAACTTCCCTCCTCATCCTCCCTCCTCAACCCCCCCATCTTCAACCCCCCCTCAACCTCCCTCCTCAACCCCCCTATCCTCAACCTCCCTCCTCATCCTCAACCTCCCTCCTCATCCTCAACCTCCCTCCTCATTCTCAATCTCCCTCCTCATCCTACCTCCTCAACCACCTCATCCTCAACCCCCCATCTCCCTCCTCAACCCCCCATCCTCAACCCCCTCCTCAACCTCCCTCCTCATCCTCAACTTCCCTCCTCATCCTACACTTCCCTCCTCATCCTTCCTTCTCAACCCCCCATTCTCAACTACCCCATCCTCATCCTCAACCCCCCATCCTCAACCCTCTCCTCAACCTCCCTCCTCATGCTCAACCTCCCTCCTCATCCTCAACCTTCCTCCTCATCCTCAACCCACTCTTCACCCTCAACCTCCCTCCTCATCCTACCTCCTCATCCCCCCATCCTCAACCCCCCATCCTCAACCCCCCTCCTCATCCTCAACCCCCCTCCTCATCCTCAACCTCCATCCTCAACCCCCTCCTCAAGCTCCCTCCTCATCCTCAACCTCCCTCCTCATCCTCAACTTCCCTCCTCATCCTCAACCGCCCTCCTCAACCCCCCCATCTTCAACCCCCCCTCAACCGCCCTCCTCAACCTCCCTCCTCAACCCCCCTATACTCAACCTCCCTCCTCATCCTCAACCTCCCTCCTCATCCTCAACCACCCTCCTCATCCTCAACCTCCCTCCTCATTCTCAATCTCCCTCCTCATCCTCCCTCCTCAACCCCCTATCCTCAACCTCCCTCCTCATCCTCAACCTCCCTCCTCATCCTCAACCTCCCTCCTCATCCTCAACCTCCCTCTTCATTCTCAATCTCCCTCCTCATCCTACCTCCTCAACCACCTCATCCTCAACCCCCCATCTCCCTCCTCAACCCCCCATCCTCAACCCCCTCCTCAACCTCCCTCCTCATCCTCAACTTCCCTCCTCATCCTCAACTTCCCTCCTCATCCTTCCTTCTCAACCCCCCATTCTCAACTACCCCATCCTCATCCTCAACCCCCCATCCTCAACCCTCTCCTCAACCTCCCTCCTCATGCTCAACCTCCCTCCTCATCCTCAACCTTCCTCCTCATCCTCAACCCACTCTTCACCCTCAACCTCCCTCCTCATCCTACCTCCTCATCCCCCCATCCTCAACTTCATCCTCAACCCCCCATCCTCAACCCCCCTCCTCATCCTCAACCCCCCTCCTCATCCTCAACCCCCCATCCTCAACCTCCATCCTCAACCCCCTCCTCAAGCTCCCTCCTCATCCTCAACCTCCCTCCTCATCCTCAACTTCCCTCCTCATCCTCAACCGCCCTCCTCAACCTCCCTCCTCAACCCCCCCATCTTCAACCCCCCCTCAACCGCCATCCTCAACCTCCCTCCTCAACCCCCCTATACTCAACCTCCCTCCTCATCCTCAACCTCCCTCCTCATCCTCAACCTCCCTCCTCATCCTCAACCTCCCTCCTCATTCTCAATCTCCCTCCTCATCCTCCCTCCTCAACCACCTCATCCTCAAACTCCCATCTCCCTCCTCAACCTCCCATCATCAACCCCCTCCTCAACCTCCCTCCTCATCCTCAACCTCCCTCCTCATCCTCAACTTCCCTCCTCATCCTTCCTTCTCAACCCCCCATCCTCAACCCCCTCCTCAACCTCCCTCCTCAAACTCCCCCTCAACCTCCCTCCTCAACCCCCCCATCCTCATCCTCCCTCCTAAACCTCCCTCCTCAACTCCCCTAAATAACCCCCTCTCACTTTCCCCTCACTTACCTGCTTCTGCTCCGGCCTCCGCTCCTTCCGACGTCTTGACCCGGCGCACATGTGATGTCATTAGCATATACCGGTTGCCTCCTCATCCTCAACCACTCCCTCCTCATCCTCAACCCCCTCCTCAACCTCCCTCCTCATCCTCAACCTCCCTCCTCATCCTCCCTCCTCAACCTCCCTCCTCAACCCCCACGCAACCTCCCTCCCCAACCCCCATCCTCATCCTCAACCCCACCATCCTCAACCCCCTCCTCAACCCCCTTATCCTCAACCCCCTCCTCAACCTCCCTCCTCAATCCCCCCATCCTCAACCACCCATCCTTAACGCCCCATCCTCAACCACCCATCCTAAACCCCCCTCCTCAACCCCCCCATCTTCAACCCCCCCTCAAACTCCCTTCTCATCCTCAACCCCCCTCCTCAACCCACCCTCAACCCCCCATCCTCAACCCCCTTATCCTCAACCCCCTCCTCAACCTCAACCCCCCTCCTCAACCTCCCTCCTCATCCTCAACCTCCCTCCTCAACCCCCTCATCCTCAAACTCCCTTCTCATCCTCAACCTCCCTCCTCATCCTCAACCTCCCTCCTCATCCTCAACCCCCCTCCTCAACCTCCCTCCTCATCCTCAACCTCCCTCCTCAATCCCCCCATCCTCAACCTCCCTTCTCATCCTCAACCTCCCTTCTCATCCTCAACCTCCCTCCTCATCCTCAACCTCCCTCCTCAATCCCCCCATCCTCAACCTCCCTTCTCATCCTCAACCTCCCTTCTCATCCTCAACCTCCCTTCTCATCCTCAACCTCCCTCCCCATCCTCAACCCCCTACTGACGTGGCGCGCAGGTGACGTTACGTCATTAGCATATACCGGGTGCCGGCATCCGGGAAATGCTAATGACGTGATGTCACATGCGCGCCGGGACAAGACGCCGGAAGGAGCGAGGCCGGAGCAGAAGCAGGTAAGTGAGGGGAAAGGGAGAGGGTGAGGTATTTAGGGGGGTTTGGAATGAGGAGGGGGGGTTGAGGATGAGGAGGGGGAAGGGGAAGAGACACGGAGAGTTACAGAGACACAGGGGGGGTAGAGAGACACGGGGGGGGGTAGATAGACCCGTGGGGGGGGTTAGAGAGACACGGGGGGTTAGAGAGACACGGGGGGAGAGTGATTTGAGTATAAGCAGAGGGGGCCCTTTTCAGCCTTAAAAAAAGGGCTGAAAAACTCGGCTTATACTTGAGTATATAGGTAAATAATATACCTATCAATATCCTAGATAGATAGATGAAATATTCTACCAAAGGGAATGCACATCCAATCCCATCTTACTCTTAAGAGAATCTAAATGATACCAAAGTTGACATACAACAAAAGTCCTATATGGCATGGGTATCCATAATAAAAACATACCAATCTTTTCTACTATAAAATATCCACATACAGTCAGGTCATAAATATTGGGACATAAACATAATTTTAATCTTTTTGGCTCTATACACCACCACAATGGATTTGAAATGAAACGAACAAGATGTGCTTTAACTGCAGACTTTCAGCTTTAATTTGAGGGTATTTACATCCAAATCAGGTGAATGGTGTAGGAAAAGACCCGGAAGACCACTGAAAACAACTTTGGTGGATGACCGAAGAATTCTTTCCCTGGTGAAGAAAACACCCTTCACAACAGTAGGGCAGATCAAGAACACTCTCCAGGAGGTAGGTGTATGTGTGTCAAAGTCAACAATCAAGAGAAGTCTTCACCAGAGTGAATACAGAGGGTTCACCACTAGATGTAAACCATTGGTGAGCCTCAAAAATAGGAAGGCAAGATTAGAGTTTGCCAAACGACACCTAAAAAAGCCTTCACAGTTCTGGAACAACGTCCTATGGACAGATGAGACTAAGATCAACTTGTACCAGAGTGATGGGAAGAGAAGAGTATGGAGAAGGAAAGGAACTGCTCATGATCCAAAGCATACCACCTCATCAGTGAAGCATGGTGGTGGTATTGTCATGGCGTGGGCATGTATGGCTGCCAATGGAACTGGTTCTCTTGTATTTATTGATGATGTGACTGCTGACAATAGCAGCAGGTTGAATTCTGAAGTGTTTCGAGGATGAGGAGGGAGGTTGAGGATGAGAAGGGAGGTTGAGGATGGGGGTATTTACATCCAAATCAGGTGAACGGTTTAGGAATTACAACAGTTTGTATATGTGCCTCATACTTTTTGAGGGACCAAAAGAAATGGGACAGATTAACAGTCATAAATAAAATTTTCACTTTGTAATACTTGGTTGCAAATCCTTTGCAGTCAATTACAGCCTGAAGTCTGGAACGCATAGACATCACCAGGCGCTGGGTTTCATCCCTGGTGATGCTCTGCCAAACCTCTATTGCAACTGTCTTCAGTTCCTGCTTATTCTTGGGAAATTTTCCCTTCAGTTTTGTCTTCAGCAAGTGAAATGCATGCTCAATCGGATTCAGGTCAGGAGATTGACTTGGCCATTGCATAACATTCCACTTCTTTCCCTTAAAAAACTATTTGGTTGCTTTTGCAGTATGCTTCGGGTCATTGTCCATCTGCACTGTGAAGCACCGTCCAGTGAGTTCTGAAGCATTTTTGCTGAATATGAGCAGATAATATTGCCCGAAACACTTCAGAATTCATCCTGCTGCTATTGTCAGCAGTCACATCATCAATAAATACAAGAGAACCAGTTCCATTGGCAGCCATACATGCCCACGCCATGACAATACCACCACCATGCTTCACTGATGAGGTGGTATGCTTTGGATCATGAGCAGTTCCTTTCCTTCTCCATACTCTTCTCTTCCCATCACTCTGGTACAAGTTGATCTTAGTCTCATCTCTCCATAGGACGTTGTTCCAGAACTGTGAAGGCTTTTTTAGATGTTGTTTGGCAAACTCTAATCTTGCCTTCCTATTTTTGAGGCTCACCAATGGTTTACATCTAGTGGTGTACCCTCTGTATTCACTCTGGTGAAGACTTCTCTTGATTGTTGACTTTGACACACATACACCTACCTCCTGGAGAGTGTTCTTGATCTGGCCAACTGTTGTGAAGGGTGTTTTCTTCACCAGGGAAAGAATTCTTCGGTCATCCACCACAGTTGTTTTCAGTGGTCTTCCGTGTCTTTTGGTGTTGCTGAGCTCACCGGTGCGTTCTTTCTTTTTAAGGATGTTCCAAACAGTTCATTTGGCCACACCTAATGGTTTTGCTATCTCTCTGATGGGTTTGTTTTGTTTTTTCAGCCTAATGATGGCTTGCTTCACTGATAGTGACAGCTCTTTGGATCTCATATTGAGAGTTAACAGCAACAAATGCAAATAGCACACTTGAAATTTACTCTGGACCTTTTATCTGCTCTTTGTAAGTGGGATAATGAGGGAATAACAAACACCTGGACATTGAACAGCTGAGCAGCCAATTGTCCCATTACTTTTGGTCCCTTAAAAAGTGGGAGGCACATATACAAACTGTTGTAATTCCTACACCGTTCACCTGATTTGGATGTAAATACCCTCAAATTAAAGCTGAAAGTCTGCAGTTAAAGCACATCTTGTTAGTTTCATTTCAAATCCATTGTGGTGGTGTACAGAGCCAAAAAGATTAGTTTTGTGTCGATGTCCCAATATTTATGGACCTGACTGTATGTATCAACATCTCAAAAAAGAGTACTGATGATTATAACCGGAAATATAAGTAAATATATATCATCTAGCATATATATAATCATCTAGCATATTAGCTGGATTGAATTATTTTAAAGAAAGTGTTGTCCCATGTTCAGTTCTGACCGTGGCTTCTTGGTCGACATAAAGATTCCTCAGGAGGAGGATGAGATAATCTGGTACTCTCATCTCTTTAAGAACATGCCACATTTTGTTGTGATCCACACAGTTAAAGGCTTTAGAATAGTCTATGAAGCAGAAGTCAATGTTTTTTTTTGTAACTCTCTTGCATTCTCCATTTGTAGAGTCGTCTCGGAGGCTGTTGGAAGAGGGTGTTTGCTATGACCAGATAATTATCTTGACAGAATTCTACTAATCTCCAACCTCCCTCCTCATCCTCATCCGCCCTCCTCAACCCCCCCATCCTCAACTCCCTCCTCAACCCCCCTCCTCAACCCCCCCTCAACCTCCCTCCTCATCCTCAACCTCCCTCCTCATCGTCAACCTCTCTCCTCCTCCTCCCTCCTCAACCCCCCATCCTCAACCCCGTCCTCAACCTCCCTCCTCAACCCCCCATCTCCCTCCTCAACCCCCTCCTCAACCTTAACCCCCCTCCTCAACCTCCCTCCTCATTCTCAACCCCCCGATCCTCAACCCCCTCCTCAACCCCCCCATCCTCAACCTCCCTCCTCAACCCCCTCCTCAACCTCCCTCCTCATCCTCCCTCCTCAACCCCCCCCATCCTCAACCCCCTACTCAACCCCCCATCCTTAAAACCCCTCCTCAACCCCCCCTCAACCTCCCTCCTCAATCCCCCCATCCTCATCCTCCCATCTCAACCCACCCATCCTCTACCCCCTCCTCAGCCCCCCCTCCTCAACCTCCCTCCTCAACCCCCCTTCTCATTCTAAACCCCCCTCCTCATTCTAAACCCCCCTAAATACACCCCCCTCTCCCTTTCCCCTCACTTACCTGCTTCTGCTCCAGCCTCCGCTCCTTCCAGCGTCTTGACCCGGCGCGCATGTGACGTCACGTCATTAGCATATACCAGGTGCCGGCATCCGGTATATGCTAATGACGTGGCGCACAGGTGACGTCACGTCATTAGCATATACCGGGTGCCGGTATATGCTAATGACCCGGTGTGCATGTGCCGTCACGTCATTAGCATATACCGGGTGCCGGCATCCGGGAAATGCTAATGACGCGATGTCACATGCCCGCCGGGTCAAGACGCCGGAAGGAGCGGAGGCCGGAGCAGAAGCAGGTAAGTGAGGGGAAAGGGAGAGGGTGAGGTATTTAGAATGAGGAGGGGGGGTTTAGAATGAGGAGGGGGGTTGAGGATGAGGAGGGGGAAGGGGAAGAGACACGGGGAGTTACAGAGACACAGGGGGGGTAGAGAGACACGGGGGGGTAGATAGACCCGTGGGGGGGGGGGGGTTAGAGAGACACGGGGGGTTAGAGAGACACGGGGGGAGAGTGACTCGAGTATAAGCAGAGGGGGCCCTTTTTAGCCTTAAATAAAGGGCTGAAAAACTTGGCTTATACTTGAGTATATACAGTAAATAATATACCTATCAATATCCTAGATAGATAGATGAAATATTCTACCACAGGGAGTGCACATCCAATCCCATCTTACTTCTAAGAGAATCTAAATGATACCAAAGTTGACATACAACAAAAGTCCTATATGGCATGGGTATCCATAATAAAACATAACAATCTTTTCTACTATAAACTATCCACATATCAACATCTCAAAAAAGAGTACTGATGATTATAACCGGAAATATAAGTAAATATATCATCATCTAGCATATATATAATCATCTAGCATATTAGCTGGATTGAATTATTTAAAAAAAAGTAAAAACTTTTTTTTACGCATGATGTATTCTGCATATAAGTTGAATAAATCAGGTGACAATATACAACCTTGTCGCACTCCTTTTCCCATCTTAAACCATTCTGTTGTCCCATGTTCAGTTCAGTGGCTTTTTGAGGAGGATGAGATGATCTGGTACTCTCATCTCTTTAAGTACATGCCACATTTTGTTGTGATCCACACAGTTAAAGGCTTTAGAATAGTCTATGAAGCAGAAGTCAATGTTTTTTTGGAACTCTCTTGCTTTCTTCATTTGTAGAGTCATCTTGGATGCTGTTGGAAAAGGGTGTTTGCTATGACCAGATAATTATCTTGACAGAATTCTACTAATCTCTGACCTGTGTCATTTTGTACTCTAAGGCCAAATTTGCCAGTTATTCCAGGTGTCCTTTGGTTCTTTACTTTAGCTTCCAATCTCCTATGATGATAGTAACATCTTTTCTTGGTGTTATATCTATGACATGTTGGAGATCTTCATAGAACTGGACAACTTCAGCCTCTTCAGCATCCATAGTTGTAGCATAGACTTGGATCACTGTGAAATTAAATGGCTTGCCTTGAATTTGAATTTAAATCATTCTGTGATTTATTGGGTTGTAACCGAGCACTGCTTTGGCCACTCTTTGATTAACTAGGATGGCTACTTCATTTCTTCTGCAGGATTCTTGACCACGGTAGAAGATCTGGTGGTTGTCTGATGTGAAATGTCCCATTCCAGTCCATTTAAGTTCACCAATTCCCAGGATATCAATGTTCAACCTTGTCATTTCATTCTTGACCACATCTAGTTTGCCTTGGTTCATAGTTCTAACTTTCTAGGTTACTATTCTGAATTAATCTTTGCAGCAGCAGACTTTCCTTTCCCCTCCAGATACATCGGATCTGGTGTTACTTGTACTTGACCTCTGCTCTTCCTCAGTAATGTGGTAGGCACCTTCTGACCTAAAGGGCTCATCTTTCGGTGCCATATCGTTATGTCTCTGTTTGTGCCTGTCTACAAAGTTTTCTTAGCAAAGATACTGGATTGGGTTGCCAGTTCCTTCTCCAGTGGACCGTGATTTGTCTGACCTCTCTTCCATGACCTGCCCATCTTGGCTGACCCTACATGGTATAGCTCACAGCTTCATCGAAGTACACAAGCCCCTTCACCACGACAAGGTAGTGATCCAGAAGGAAGTACTATTTAGTATTACTTAGAGTTAAAGGTCCATTTACCTCACTATAAGGGCTTTTTATGGTGTGAAAGAGCAAAAAATTCTATGTTAACATGATATATTGCTATTATTTGAACATGTTTTTAGGAGTATTTTACAGTGGTGTGCTCAAAGTTGTGCTGAATTAACTGGCCCTTTAAGTTCGCCTAAATGAAGGAAAAAAGGGTTCCTCATAGAAAGGCACTATAAGAAAACCCTTCATCGAGGCCATCCGGTGCCTCTGAGTGTAATCTGTAAATCTGGTTACATTTTCTGTAATAGGACTTTGTCAAGATCACCTTGTGTAGGTCACAACATGACTCCATCAATAGCATTGAATGATAGAACAGTGGGATTATTTTGATGGCAGGATGTAACATATCGAGCAACAGGAGGGTCATATTGTTTTTTGATGGAATAGATATGTTCCCATATTTTCCTTCTTAAGTGTATACATGTTTTTCCTACATAGATCTTATTATATAGGTAGGTTATGACATATATTACACCCACTGTAAGGAGATTGACATTCCTTTTCTTTGGTCTCATATATTTGCAGCTAGTGCAATGTCCACAGCAGTATCATTGTTCTAATGGGTTTACCCAAGTTTGTGCTTTAAAAGCATACCTAAGTTTGCTGGATTATGAATTCATCTAATAGGGGAGAATTAGTAGTGTAAGAAAACATTTTATTTTTATTTGCATTAAAAAATCCCAAAATAAACATTAATTAGCTTACATTGAAGTTAGCAACATTTCCTATGGTTTTGGCAGTTGCATTGGATGGTGTACGCCCCTAGATAATCCAACTAAATTAGCATAAAATCTATATTTAGCTGTGCCCAATCAGAAGCAGGCTAATACATTGTATCACTCCAACTCAGTGGCTTCAGGCCAGCACTTCCGCTGCTTCCTCTTCCTGCTGTCTCACAGACACTGTGCAAACTGTCTCACTTGGGATGTAACTGCACTTATTACTAAAGGCTGCAAAGAATAAAGTAGTCTCTGCTCACTCACCTCTCACTTACTCATCCCTCACTCCACACTTCCTCACTTCACCCTCATTCCATTCATTCTACCCTCACTCCACTCACTCCATCCTCACTCACACCACCCACACTCCACTCACTCTATTCTCACTCACTTCACCCTCCACACTTGCTTCATCCTCACTCACTCCACTCGGTCTACTCATACTCAGTCGACCCACACTCACTACACCCCCACTCACTCACTCCACCCTCTCTCCACTCACACTCCCTCCACACTCATTCCACCCTCACCCCTCACTCCCGCCTCACTCACTCCACCTTCACTGACTCCACTCACTCCACTCTAACTCCTCACTCCAGCCACACTCAATACTACACACTCACTCCTCACTTCATCCTCACTCACTCCAAACTCACCACTTATTTAATCTAATATCAGTTTAAGACTTAGGATAATGATAGAGTGTTAACTAATTATGCAAAGTTGATTAAACAGACAATATTGATGTATTAGTCTAAGACAAAATGGAAGTTATTCTTCGACCATATATCATTTTTACTTATGTGGCCAGAGTATACATACTGAGGGCCTCATTCTATTGCTACTTTTTCTCAAAAAGTAGTAGTAAGTAGTGGTCACAAGTTCCTTCCATATTCAAATGCCCCCTAATTGCAGGCTCTGATCAGGTTATGTGCAGAGCGCTACTTTCCATTGCGATCCGTCTAATCGCAACTCAAAGCCTTTGATCTTTCACGGCTAGCAAGAGTGGCGGACGCCAAAATCACAAATCGCTATTCAGTTGCTCTGATTACCCCTTTTGCCAAGCCCGTAAATGGCAAAAAGCCAACTCCAGGGAATCTGTGTCACACCAAACTGAAGTGATTTATTATTATGGAAAATGAGAAGAGATGAGGGGTATGGAGAAAAAAAGAGAGATAAGGAGCGGGAAGTGATTTTGTTCTATAAAGGTACTATACAGAATTTGGGTAGGTGGGTAGGGGAAGTCTTGCAAAGTCTTGTGAATGCCATTAATTTAGCTTGCAATTATAACAAATGTTTTAATGCCTATGCTGATCCACGGATGTTTCCCCTGAAATAAAGTGGCCCATTAGGCATTTCTGAGCAGTTACAATTTAATGCTCCCTATACATTTCCCTATAATTCATATTTCACCATATAATATTTCCCTATAGTACTTTGTATTGCTCAATATAAAGAATCGTATAACTCATCATATTAATCAATATAACCTCTGCTTAGAATGTTTTTTATTATCTCTCTATAACTCCTCCCATTGCTCAATGTAACCTGTCCCTTTAACTCCTCCTACTGCCTCATATAAACTTTCTCACTATTACTCCTTGAATTTATTGATATACATTTCCATGTAACTCATAATATGGCTGTATGCAAATATATCTATTTTAGATAATTATACCTGTTGTTCTAAATAACCCTCATGTATAATTGCTCCAGTTGTTCCATATATGTTCTATATCTCATACTCATAAATGTCCTCTTAATACATTGTTTCACATCAAACTATATTTTTGTACATTTGAAAAACATAGTAAGTCAGAATGAAAGTGAAAGCACATACTTTTCCCTGAATGCCAGCCATATATCAGAGTTTCTGGGAAATCATCTAGTTTCTCTGCTAGTACTAGGGCTGCACCAATAACATTCTGCTTACTTGTGATATTTTCCTTATATATAGATTGAATTATTTTAAAGAAAGTAAAAAAGATGTATTTACTAACTCATGAATGGAATTTATTGCATATGTTGTTCCCTCAGATTCATTTGAAAAAAGAAACATTGTACCTAAAAATGTATAGAATTGCAATGAACTGTATAGATAATCATATGTATTTCCAAGAAGATGTTACAAGTATTGTTGTTGTTTAGTCATTCAGTCGCGTCCGACTCCGTGACTATGAACCGCAGCACGCCAGGTGCATCTCTCAGTGACTGCCCCTCTGAGCTCCATCATGTTCATGTTCATTGCTTCAGTGACCTCATCTATCCATCTCCGCCTCTGTCGTCCCCTTCTTCTTGTGCCTTCAATCTTTCCCAGCATCAGAGTCTTTTCTAGGGAATCCTGCCGTCTCACAATATAGCCAAAATATTTGAGCTTCAGCCTTATGATCATACCTTCTAGTGAACAGTTTGTCTTTATTTTTTGAAGTATTGATTTACTGGATCTTTTTGCAGTCAAAGGGACTCTAAGCAGTCTTCTTCAACACCACAATTCAAAGGCGTCAATTCTACGACTTCTTTATGGTCCAGCTCTCACATCCGTATGTTAATACTGGGAATACCATAGTTCGAACTATGCGGACCTTTGTTCATAGTTTAATATCTTTACTTTTTACTTGTCCAAGCTTGCCATAGCTTTCCTTTGCAGAAGCAAACATCTTTTATTTTCATGACTACAGTCACCATCTGCAGAGATCTTGGATCCAAGGAAAACAAAATCTATCCCTGCCTCCACTTCTTCCCTATTTGCCAGGAAGTGAGATTGCCATTTGCCATGATCTTCATCTTTTTAACGTTGAGCAGCAGGCCAACCTTTGCACTCTGTTCTTTTACCTTCATCAATAAGTACTTTAGTTCCTCCTCACATTAAGCCATCAGAGTAGTAACATCAGTGTATCTGAGGTTGTTGATATTCCTGCCAGCAAAATTGATTCTGGCTTTGGATTCATCGAGTCCGGCCATACGCATGATGTATTCTGCATATAAGTTGAATAAATCAGGTAACAATATACACCCTTGTTACACTCCTTTTCCGATCTTGAACCATTCTGTTGTCCCATGCTCGGTTCTGACCGTGGCTTCTTGGTCGACATTCAGATCCTTTAGGAGGAGGATGAGATGATCTGGTACTCCCATCTCTTTAAGGACATGCCACATTTTGTTGTGATCCACACAGTCAAAGGCTTTAGAATAGTCTATGAAGCAGAAGTTTTTTTGGAACTCTCTTGCTTTCTCTTTTATCCAGCGGATATTGGCAATTTGATCTCTTGTGCCTCTGCGGAACCCGTCTTGCACATCTGGTAGTTCATGGTCCATATATTGTTGGAGTCAAGATTTTGGAATCTTAAGCATTACCTTGCTGGCATGTGAAATTAGTGCAATTGTTTGATAATGGGAGCACGCTTTGGCATTGCCTTTTTTTGGGGATTGGGATGTAGACTGACCTTTCCGTCTATTGGCCAATGTTGAGTTTTCCAAATGTGTTGGCATAAGGCAAGAAAAGCTGTCACAGCATCATCCTGTAGAATTTTGAATAGTTCAATTGGGATTCCATCACCTCCTGCAGCCTTCTTATCAGCAAGACATCCTAGGGCCCATCTCACTTCACTCTCCAAGATGTCTGGCTCCAACTCATTGGACAAATTATTGAGGTCATCACTGCTGTTAGGATCCTTCCTGTATAGATCTTCAGTATATTCATGCCACCTCTTCTTTATCTGGTGTATTTCTGTTAAGTCCCTACCATTTTTGTCTTTAATCACTACCACTTTTGCATGAAAAGTGCCTTTGAGGTCCCCAATTTTCTTGTCGAGAGATGATCTCCTGATTTACCCATTTGGTTATCTTCCTCAATCTCTTTACATCGCTCATTGTAGAATGTCTCCTTGTCTCTTCTTGCTATCCTCTGGCATTCTGCATTCAGTTGGACAAATATTTTCTTATTTCCACTACCTTCCGCTTTCCTTCTTTCATGGGCTACTTTCAAAGCCTCATCAGACATTTTCTTTCTTTTAGAGATATAGTCTTTGTTGCTGTTTCCTGGATTATGTTGCAAACTTCGGTCCAAAGTTCTTCAGGCATTCTATCTTCCAGGTCTAGTCCCTTAAATCTATTCTTTACTTCCACTGTATATTCACAAGAGATATTATTTATTTCATATCTACTTGGTCTGATGGTTTTACCTCTTTTCTTCAGTTTAATGCAATAAGAAGCTCATGGTCTGAGCCGCAGTCAGCTCCAGGTCTTGTTTTTGCTGACTGTATAGAGCTCCTCCATCTTTGGCTGCAAAGTATATAGTCAATCTGATTTCTATGTTGTCCATCTGGTGATTTCCATCGTCTCGGATGCTATTGGAAAAGGGTGTTTGCTATGACCAGAGAATTATCCTGCCAGAATTCTACTAATCTCTGACCTGTTTCATTTTGTACTCCAAGGCCAAATTTGTCAGTTATTCCAGGTGTCCTTTGGTTCTTTACTTTAGCATCTCCTATGATGATAGTAACATATTTTCTTGATGTTATATCTATGACGTGTTGGAGATCTTCATAGAACTGGACAACTTCAGCCTCTTCAGCATCCATAGTTGGAGCATAGACTTGGATCACTGTGATGTTAAATGGCTTGCCTTGAATTTGAATTGAAATCATTCTGTCATTTATTGGGTTGTAACCGAGCACTGCTTTGGCCACTCTTTGATTAACTAGGATGGCTACTTCATTTCTTCTGCAGGATTCTTGACCACGGTAGAAGATCTGGTGGTTGTCTGATGTGAAATGTCCCATTCCAGTCCATTTAAGTTCACCAATTCCCAGGATATCAATGTTCAACCTTGTCATTTCATTCTTGACCACATCTAGTTTGCCTTGGTTCATAGTTCTAAAATTCTAGGTTACTATTCTGAATTGATCTTTGGAGCAGCAGACTTTCCTTTCCCCCTCCAGATACATTTGCAGCTGGGTGTCCTTTTGTCTTTGGCCTAACCACTTTATCAGTTCTGGTGTTACTTGTACTTGCCCTCTGGTCTTCCTCAGTAATGTGGTAGGCACCTTCTGACCTGAAGGGCTCATCTTCCGGGCCATATCGTTATGTCTCTGATTGTGCCTGTGTATAAAGTTTTCATAGCAAAGATACTGGAGTGGGTTGCCAGTTCCTTCTCCAGTGGGCCACAATTTGTCTGACCTCTATTCCATGACCTGCCCATCTTGGCTGACCCTACATGGTATAGCTCACAGCTTCATCGAAGTACACAAGCTCCTTCACCACAACAAGGTAGTGATCCAGAAGGAAGTATTACTTAGGTCCATTTACCTCACTATAAGGGCTTTTTATGGTGTGAAAGAGCAAAACATTCTATGTTAAAATGATATATTGCTATTATTTGAACATGTTTTTAGGAGTATTTTACAGTGGTGTTTCCTCAAGTTGTGCTGAATTAACTGGCCCTTTAAGTTTGCCTAAATGGGGGAAAAAAGGGTTCCTCATACAAAGGCACTATAAGAAAACCCTTCATCGAGGCCATCCGGTGCCTCTGAGTGTAATCTGTAAATCTGGTTACATTTTCTGTAATAGGACTTTGTCAAGATCACCTTGCGTAGGTCACAACATGACTCCATCAATAGCATTGAATGATAGAACAGTGGGATTATTTTGATGGCAGGATGTAACATATCGAGCAACAGGAGGGTCATATTGTTTTTTGATGGAATAGATATGTTCCCATATTTTCCTTCTTAAGTGTATACATGTTTTTCCTACATAGATCTTATTACATAGGTAGGTTATGACATATATTACACCCACTGTAAGGGGATTGACATTCCTTTTCTTTGGTCTCATATATTTGCAGCTAGTGCAATGTCCACAGCAGTATCATTGTTCTAATGGGTTTACCCAAGTTTGTGCTTTAAAAGCATACCTAAATTTGCTGGATTATGAATTCATTTAATAGTGGAGAATTAGTAGTGTATGAAAAGATTTGATTTTTTTTGCATAAAAAAATCCCAAAATAAACATTAATTAGCTTACATTGAAGTTAGCAACATTTCCTATGGTTTTGGCAGTTGCATTTGATGGTGTACGCCCCTAGATAATCCAACTAAATTAGCATAACATCTATATTTAGCTGTGCCCAATCAGAAGCAGGCTAATACATTGTATCACTCCAACTCAGTGGCTTCAGGCCAGCACTTCCGCTGCTTCCTCTTCCTGCTGTCTCACAGACACTGTGCAAACTGTCTCACTTGGGATGTAACTGCACTTATTACTAAAGGCTGCAAAGAATAAAGTAGTCTCTGCTCACTCACCTCTCACTTACTCATCCCTCACTTCCTCACTTCACCCTCATTCCACTCCACACCACCAACACTCCACTCACTCTATTCTCACTCACTCACTCCACTCGGTCTACTCATACTCAGTCGACCCACACTCCACTCACACTCAATACTACACACTCACTCCTCACTCCATCTTCACTCACTCCAAACTCACCACTTATTTAATCTAATATCAGTTTAAGACTTAGGATAATGATAGAGTGTTAACTAATTATGCAAAGTTGATTAAACAGACAATATTGATGTATTAGTCTAATACAAAATGGAAGTTATTCTTCGACCATATATCATTTTTACTTGTTTGGCCAGAGTATACATACTGAGGGCCTCATTCTATTGCTACTTTTTCTCAAAAAGTAGTAGTAAGTAGTGGTCACAAGTTCCTTCCATATTCAAATGCCCCCTAATTGCAGGCTCTGATCAGGTTATGTGCAGAGCGCTACTTTCCATTGCGATCCGTCTAATCGCAGCTCAAAGCCTTAGATCTTTCACGGCTAGCAAGAGTGGCGGCCGCCAAAATCACAAATCGCTATTCAGTTGCTGTGATTACCCCTTCTGCCAAGCCCGTAAATGGCAAAAAGAAAACTCCAGGGAATCTGTGTCACACCAAACTGAAGTGGTTTATTATTATGGAAAATGAGAAGAGATGAGGGGTATGGAGAAAAAAAGAGAGATAAGGAGCGGGAAGTGATTTTGTTCTATAAAGGTACTATACAGAATTTGGGTAGGTGGGTAGGGGAAGTCTTGCAAAGTCTTGTGAATGCCATTAAGTTAGCTTGCAATTATAACAAATGTTTTAATGCCTATGCTGATCCACAGATGTTTCCCCTGAAATAAAGTGGCCCATTAAGCATTTCTGAGCAGTTACAATTTAATGCTCCCTATACATTTCCCTATAATTCATATTTCACCATATAATATTTCCCTATAGTACTTTGTATTGCTCAATATAAAGAATCGTATAACTCATCATATTAATCAATATAACCTCTGCTTAGAATGTTTTTTATTATCTCTCTATAACTCCTCCCATTGCTCAATGTAACCTGTCCCTTTAACTCCTCCTACTGCCTCATATACACTTTCTCACTATTACTCCTTGAATTTATTTATATACATTTCCATGTAACTCATAATATGGCTGTATGCAAATATATCTATTTTATATAATTATACCTGCTGGTCTAAATAACCCTCATGTATAATTCCTCCAGTTGTTCCATATATGTTCTATATCTCATACTCATAAATGTCCTCTTAATACATTGTTTCACATCAAATTATATTTTTGGACATTTGAAAAACATAGTAAGTCAGAATGAAAGTGAAAGCACATACTTTTCCCTGAATGCCAGCCATATATCAGAGTTTCTGGGAAATCATCTGGTTTCTCTGCTAGTACTAGGGCTGCACCAATAACATTCTGCTTACTTGTGATATTTTCCCTATATATAGACCCTCCTCACACAAAGTCCCACATTCACCGCATACGGCAGAGCTATCAAGGAGGCCAAAGCTGAAGCGTCTTACTAACAATATTCACATATCCAAGGTAAGCTGACGTGTACCCTGTGAGGACCATCATTTGTACAGATAGGACCAGAAGAGGACACCATGATTATACTGAGTGTTTATCACTTATGTTCTTGTACTTCATCAGTGAGGGGGTTTATTCTACTTGGAAGAGCTGTCATATCTTGCTTCTAGTGTGATTAACTGCAAGATGAGGTGGTAAGGAGGGATGCACAGAGCAGGAGGGAGAGACCACAGAATCATGAGGGGGAGAGAAAGAGAAATCAGGAGCGTGTGTGAGACAAAGTGTGAACAGAGGCGCCCCCTTGTAAAGATTCATCAGGTCCTCCTACCATATTTAATAACAATGTTTATGTTAAGTTGCCCAACATATAACTGTAGACAATCTATTTGTATACTAAGAAACGTGTATTTATAAATCGTAGAGCTTTGATCTGTATATAATTATATAGCCATTTGTATGTCATTGACCAGAACCACCAGAATGCAGTGAAAACATTGCATTTCTTGAGATTATATAGATATTTATAATCATATAGACACACAAACATATAGAGATGGCCACATAAGTAGTGTGAAATACTCAGTATGTCTACACTGGTCACATAAGAAAGAATAATATATGGTAGAAGAATAACTTCCATTTGGTCTTAGACTAATACATCAATATTGTCTGTGTAATCAACTTTGCATAATTAGTTAACCCTCTATTATTATCCTAAGTCTTAAACTGATATTAGATGAAATAATATACCTATCAATATCCTAGATAGATAGATGAAATATTCTACCACAGGGAATGCACATCCAATCCCCTCTTACTCCTAAATGATACCAAAGTTGACATACAACAAAAGTCCTATATGGCATGGGTATCCATAATAAAAACAAACCAATCTTTTCTACTATAAAATATCCACATATCAACATCTCAAAAAAGAGTACTGATGATTATAACTGGAAATATAAGTAAATATATCATCATCTAGCATATATATAATCATCTCGCATATTAGCTGGATTGAATTATTTTAAAGAAAGTAAAAACTCTTTTTTACTAACTCATGAATGGAATTTATTGCATATGTTGTTCACTCAGATTCATTTGAAAAAAGAAACATTGTACCTAAAAATGTATAGAATTGCAATGAACTGTATAGATAATCATATGTTTTTCCAAGAAGATGTAACAAGTATTGTTGTTGTTTAGTCGTACAGGTTGTATTTTTTTTTTTTTACTAGTGTGTTTTTTTATTTTATTGTACTCCCTTCTTTTACTTTTATTGTAAGTTTATTTTCTGTTTCTGTTTTGTAAGTAGGGTTTTTTTTTGTTTGTAATGTAGGGGGTATTTGATCAGGGAGTTAGATATTTAATTAACTTTAATTGACTGTATAAACCTTTCAAGGGCACCAGCTTGCAACTGATGGGGGTTATCCGTTTCTAGGAGGCTCTTTTATTGCTGCCTCATGTTGGTATAAGCATCCTCATCCTTGTATTAGGTACTAATCAATTGCACACATTTCAGGATGATGTCATGCCTTCAATAATAAATCACTAGTATATATTGCACACACCTATCAGTAAAAAAAAAGAACTGAGAGAAGCAGTTTGCAAAGGTGCAAATAAAGTTCCACTTGAGAAATTTGGAATATCCTGTAAACATATTCACTTTTTAACATACATAGTTACATAGTAATTGAGGTTGAAAAAATACATCTAGTCCATCAAGTTCAATCTTTTTACATCTCCTCTGATCTGCAATATGCAGATTAATTGTTAATTGATCCAGAAGAATGCTAGCAGAAAAAAACCCAGTGAAGCTTTGCCAATTGTCTCAAAATGGAGAAAAAAATAAAATTCCTTCCTGACCCCAGATACCGGCAATCAGACTCCTCCCTGGATCAGTACTCCCTCTCTAATTATTTAGAGTAACACTGAATGCCCATTTTATTTAAAAATGTATCCAATCCCTTTTTTGTTTCAATAGTTTTTATTGTCACAGAGTTGTAAATCTTATACAGTATTAATGTTTCAGCGATGGCTCGCAGGCCAAATTTATGTTGTAGATTGCTTAACCGTAATGATGGTGACATTTTCATTTAGTGACAGTTCCATTACATTTTCCTTTTTCTTAACCTTTCTAAGTACCAATAAACTGGTAGCGTGGTTGTTTGCCTGTTTTTTAGATTTCAGATGGTTTTAGTATGATATGCTACCTCTTGTTATAGTTTTTAACATACAAAATAAAATTTACTGGATATAACAACTTTAACTACAGTGTCATTCGTGTGCTTGTGTATAATGATTCTTCTTTCCGTCCTTTCATGTCGAGGGACAGTGTTTGTATGTATACTAGACCGTAGTTTTAAGTAGGTCACTCACCTCTGAGTCTTGCTGTTTGGCGCTGGTCTGCGGAGTCCGGCAAGGGGGGGGGGGGGGGGGGGCTTAGTTCACTTTTCCTGAATTGGTTTATCTCCTAGTTTGTCTGCTATCTGTGTTTTTGTTTGTTATATTTCTATTGCCTGTGTGGAGGTTGTCCATGCCCCCCATATTTCTAGAAATTTGGGGTATGTGTTGTTAGTCGTGTGTGTGAATCTGTCAAACAACATTATGCCATTTAATTTGTGTATTACCTCTTGTATCCTGAGGTCTGGGGTTCGCCATTTTTGAGCTATGTGGGTTTTTGCTGATAGCATCAGGTACTGAAACCATTTATTCTGGCTTTTCGAAATATGTGTAATAGGTCCTCCTAGGAGGCATGTGTCAATTGACCAAGGGATTGGTGTATGCAGTGTCTCAGAGGCTAGTTTTAGCACTTTATTCCAGAGGTTTAGAGCTATGGGGCATTCCCACCATATATGTTCGAATGTCCCCCTATCCTGGCAGTGCCTGAAACATTGTGGGGGGATTCGCGTGTTTATGGTTTGTAGTTTTGCGGTGTATAATATGCTCTATGGAGGAATTTTATGGATGTTTCCCTAAGGGAATAGCTCAGGGGGCTCTTCACAAGTTTGAGGCAGGTTTTCTTCCAGGCCTTATCGTCTTTTGGGGTTCCTATGTTTTGATCCCACTTCCACTTAAAGGGAGCTGTGTTGTTGTTGTGCTTCTCTCTAATTGCTGCATATAGTGTGCTTATGATGCCTTTTGTGAGTGGGGCTTTTTGGCAGATCACGCTTAGCCAGTTTGGTCCGGGGACTCCACATTTCCTAATAAGTGATGTTATGTAGTGTTTTATCTTACAAAAGTTGAAATGTTCTCTTAATGGGATGTTATGGTTATGTCGGAGCTGGTCAAAGGTAAGGACCTTATCATTTTGTATCCATTTGTCTAGGGTGTCTAGTTTGTTCAAGGACCACCAGTTAATTGAGTCCTTGTCTAATGTATCCCATATCGTTGGGATTGTTAAAGTGGGTGTTAAGTTTGATAGGCCTCTTGTTATGTGGTGTGCCTTGTTGGTTTTGTACCAGGTGTGTAATATATGTCTGATGATTGGGTTGCTGTGTTTCTCGCATGTGTGTGGTATGGTGGGCGACCATGTCACATTGTCCCATTTATGGGGGTGCATTTGTATGTTCTCCACAAATACCCAGATTGGCTGGTGCTCCCCGGAGTGGGACTGGGGAAGGAATGCTAGTTGGGCTGATGTTTAGTAAGCTTTTATGTCCGGGCACGTTCCCCCCTCGGTGTTATAATTGCTATCTAGCAGCTTCTTTGAAATTCAGGGTTTTTTGTTGCCCCATATGAATCTTGTTAGATGCCTTTGAAATTTGTCTAAGTCTTTTCGTTTTATGGGAATAGGGAGGGTCCTAAACAAGTACAACAGCCTTGGTAATATGTTTAATTTGATGGAATTTATGCGTCCCGTCCAAGAGATAAGGAATTTACTCCAATTTTTTGTGTCTGCATATAGGGTTTTGAATATAGGTGGATAGTTGGCCTCATACAGCCCAGACAGGTCAGGGGTCAGTTTTATTCCCAGATAGTTGATTTGGTCTGAGGACCATGTAAAGTTATATTTTGTTTTTAGTCTGGTTAAGGTTTGTTCCGGAATGTTGGAGCCCATCGCCTCAGTTTTATTATAATTAACTTTTAATCCCGAAATCATTCCGAATTGGTCCAGGGTCTCCAGCAGGGGGGTATAGAGGATTCCGGCTCGGTCACAGTGCATAGAATGTCATCTGCATACATGCAGCATTTGAATTGGTGGGACCCAACCCAAACCCCCCTGATCTCCCCCTCCTACCTGATTCTCTGTGCGAGAGGTTCTATCGCCAAAACAAATAGTAATGGTGACAAGGGGCACCCCTGTCTCGTCCCTCTTTCTATGTCAATGTAATTTATGTTTTCCCCTTCTAGTTTCAGGAATGCTTTGGGTTTATTGTATTGGGTGTTAAAGACGTTGAGAAAATTTCCCCTGATCCCCATTTTGTGTAGCACTCCTTTCAGATAGCCCCACTCTAGGGAATCAAAGGCTTTCTCTAGGTCAAAAGCGATGGTGCAGAGTGATTTGTTGTTTGCCTTGGCTATATGCATAACATTCATAATCCTTCTGATGTTGTCCCCCGCCTGTCTGTGCGGCACGAAACCAACTTGATCTTTGTGTACCAATTTTGGGAGGAATTTTGAGATTCTGCAGGCAATAATTTTTGCTAGTATCTTGAGGTCGCCGTTTAATAGGGAGATGGGTCGATAGATCTTGGCTTCTATGGGATCGCGGCCTGGCTTGGGGAAGAAAATGAGGCTTGCTTGTGTGAATTCGTGAGCTATCTGTTCCCCTTTGAGTATGGCGTTGAATAATTTGGCTAGGTATGGTGACAGGTGATCAGTGAATGTCTTGTAATAAATATTTGGGTACAAATCTGGTCCTGGCGTCTTTCCTAGTTTCCTTCCTTCAATTGTTTCCCTGACTTCATTTAGTGTAATTTCTGTATTAAGGGCTTCTAGATCTGCGGTTGATATTTCTGATAAATCTAGGCCGCTTAGATAGTTTTGGATCTAATGTGCTGTAGATGTTTTCTCTGATGTGTAGATTTTCTGGTATAAGTTTTTAAAGGTTTCTTGTATTTTGGATTGGCTTTGGGTTATATGGCCATCTGCTGTTTTTATTTGGAATATTTGATTGTTGTGTTGTTTTGTTTTCAGTTTCCTGGCCAGCATTGGGGAGCATTTGTTTGCCTGCTTCAGGAATGTGTGTTAGGATCTGCGCATTATTCTTTCTGTTTTAATTGTTAGAATGTTATCTAATTCTTGTCTTGTTTTTACTATTTCCGCTGTCCTTGTAGGGGTCAGCTTCATTTGGTTTAAGGTCTCTAGTTTGTGTAATTTTTTAGTTAAGTCTGCCTCCTTTTGTTTAAGGGTCTTTTTGTAAGTGGTGGCTATCCTTATAATGGATCCTCGCATATAGGCCTTATGGGCTAGCCAGAGACAGCCTATTCCTGTCTCTGGTTTTTCATTTTGTTCAAAGTATCGTGTCAGTTCTGATTGTATTTGCATTTTTGTTTCTAGTATGGCAATAAGGGACTCATTTAGTCTCCAGTTAAATTTGGATTTTAACCCTGTGTTCAGGTTCAAAGTGACGGCCACCGCAGAGTGATCGGACCACGGGCAGGGGATTATTTGTGCATTGCTAGAGTGGTCAAACAACCCAGAGTCCAGAAATATCATATCTATTCGGGAGTACGTTTGATGTGTGGGGGAGAAGAAGGTGTATTCCCTTTCCAGGGGGTGATGTCCCCTCCAAGCATCTATTATGTTATTATTTTGCATTAGCATTTGAATCTTTTGTAGTTGCTTACTAAATCTTAAGTCTGACTTATTTCCCGACCTGTCTAGTGTGGCTTGTAGAGTGAGATTGAGGTCTCCCCCCAAAATTATCTTCCCTGTGTCTAGAGGGATTAAGGTATTCAGTAGTTTGATTAGTGATTTGTGTGGCGCCGTGGTGGGTGTGTAGAGGCTTATTAGGGTGATTTTTTTCCCTTAGTATCGATCCAATTAAGATAATGAAGTCCCCTTCCTTATCCACGATTTTACGTTCTAATTGAAATGGGAACGATTTATGTATTATTATTGTGGCCCCTGCTCCCTTGGTTTTCTGTGTGGCTGAGTAAAAGGTAGGGTATTACCTGTGAAGGTATTTTGGTAGTTTGTCTTGGGCAAAATGTGTCTCCTGTATGAAGAGCACTGCCGGTTTATACTTTTTGTAAAAGAGGAATGCCTTCCTTCTTTTGAAAGGGGTATTAAAACCCTTTAAGTTATGGGAAATGAGATTAAATGTGACCTCTGCCATGTGTGTGTCGTGGTTTTTGTCTGTGTAGGTTGTTCTCACCTGTCTGTTGTTCCTGGTCCCGGGGCCCACCCCCTGCAGAGTCCAGTTGACCTTGAGGCTCGTGACCTTGTGTAATTGTGTGGAGCCGCTTGTAATGTAAGCAAACACAAAAATACTTTAGTAACATGCATAACATAAATACATAACATTCGTTTAACGTAAACTCGTAATAAGCAACCATGGTTAACAACAAATTCTCCTGGCACTTTAGTAGAAGTACCCTTAGTTTAGAGAGTAAAGGGGATCTGTTCTCCGCTTTCCCTCTGGGAGAATAACCGTGACCTAGTGCCTATTCTATATTATTTAATTCAGTTCCTTATTGTAGTGTCCTTCTGTTATGAAGGGTTCTCTTCAGTCTGTGTATATCTGGTTAGTAGTGCCTAGTGCACTACTCAAATTTGATGTTTTCCTGTATCTGAACTGATTACAGGAACTCCATGTGTAATTCAGCTTAATCATCCTTTATGTCAAGATTTATTTTGTGTGCGAGCAACCGGGTGTGTTTGTTGCTAATGTCTTTGCTGTTTTCTTGTGTTATTTGTTGCCGTTGTATAGTATCTGGGATGATCTTTGTTTTGTTTGTTGTTCATTATTCCTAGAAGTGTTTCAACCAGTTTTGTCGTAATGATGAGTTTGTACGGTTATTTTGTTCAGGTGACTCTCTCCTGATTTTTATTTGCTGTGTCTCTTGGAGGTGGGGGCTTTTCTTACCATGTTTTCTTTGTGCTTTTACTGTTGGTAGTCTCCGCCCAGGCCCTAATGGGCATTTGGCTTGCGTCGTTGTTGGTATGTGGTTCTTGTCCGGGCGGTTGTTTTAGTTGTAGTTGTTGTAAAAGTTTGTGTCCTTTATCTGGATTATTGACTTTATGAAATGACCCATTCGCCTGAAAGATTAGGGCGAATGGGAATCCCCATCTGTAGGAGATTCTATGTGAAATAATAGCTTGCAGTATTGGTCTCATTGCTCGCCTTTTTTCCAAAGTTATGGGAGAGAGGTCCATGAATATTTGCAGGTCACTGCCATCCGGGTCTTTGATAGCGCTTATCTTCCTTGTTGCTGACAGAATGAGATCTCTAGTGCTTTGTTTTAAGTATCTGACAATGAAGTCTTTTGGTGTGTTTGTGTTTCTAGCAGGTCCTAGGGCTCTGTGTGCCCTCTCAATCTCATCTTCTTCTATTCCACCCTCTGGTAGTAGTGTGTGGGTTACTGCTGTTATATATTGCTTCAGTTCCGTGACTTGGGAGGAGATGCCTCTGTATCTTAAATTGTATCTACGGGACCTGTTTTCCAGGTCCTCGTATTTGCTTTCCATTTCTGCTATCTTATCCGTGTTGCTGGTGATGTCTTTTCTGTCTTTGATTTGTGTTTCTATTATTTTATCTGTTATCTCCTCTAGTTGGTGGGTCCGTTGTCCCTCACTGCCGAGGTTATGTAGTCCTTAAATAATTTTTCAAATTTCTCCATTGATTTTTCTGAGACATCCATGTGTGGAGATGGAGGAGTGGCGCCATCTTCTGGTTCCGAGGTTTCCGGTGGATCCATGGCTGTCTGTGTTGTTGTCAGGTGAAAGTGCTCTGTGGGTTTGAAGTGTTCCTCTATACTTTTTCTTGGTACACTTTCCCTGCTTTTCCCCATCTTGTGTCTGGGAGGGTGTGGTTTTGTAGAGCTTAGGTAGTCGCTAGGTGTAGTTGCCCTTTGGCTTGTGACCCTTTGCTGTTTGGTTATGTTTTCCTTTGCATCTTGTTGATTTGGCTTTAATCCGTCATTTCTGGTTGGTTATCTGTTTTTGGAGTTCCTGCTGTTTCTCCCCTTTTTTAGCCTTCTTTCATGGTTTCTTTTGTCTTTCTGTTTGGTTTCTGTTATCTTCCTTGGGGTTGGTGAATGCGTTGGGCTCCTTGTTGATAGTGCCCGTTCTTGCTCATGGGCATTAATTTGACCCCTTGTCTAGTCTGTGAGTATACTGTTGAGGTTGTTCCGCTTCTGTTTTATCTTACCACCTTGTTAGGGATATATTATCAGGAGTTTGCCTTTTACTGTTTTTGGGTTCATAGCCCTCAGTTTAGGTTTCTGTTGTTGCAAGTAGGTTTTGTTGAAGTCTGGATTGTAGATATAGCTTTTGGCCACAAGGTGGCAGTGGAGCCCTTTGGGTTGAATCCCCTGGGTCACTGGCTTGATGGCGCCCCGCTGCTCCACCTTATTTTCTGGTTGTGTTCTGTCCTGTTGGGCCCGGCTGCTCGCCGCTCCGCTTCCCTCTGTTGGGGCTGTGTCGGCCCCTCTCACCGGGGAGGCCTGATGAGGTAGGCCTCGACCTCGCGGTGGGGGTAGTGATACCTTTGTTATAAATTTTGTATTGGTGGGATCGGCTGTGTCCCCTGAGTGTGGGGGTGAGGTTTGTTTGCAGTTGTGGGGTCTTTTTGGGGTCGATGCCCCCAGATTTATCTGTGCTTTTTGAGGAGCTAGTGCTGAGCACTTCTTGTTCCCTTTCCAGCTCGATCACAGTGATTTTGGGTTGCAGCTCTGGAGTTTGTATTAATTTCCAAATTGTAATGTTCTGTTATTAGCTGCAGTGAAAGTGGTAAGGCAAAAGGTGGCTTTGAAGTCTCTTTCACCTAAGTCAGTCTCTATAATGCTGCTGCAATGAGTGTGAACGGGCACTAGGTGGCAGTGCTGGGTTGGAGTTTAAAGTGATCAGGACAGAGGCAGTTTCAGTTGCAGGTTATGCTGCTGCTGGAGTAAATAAAACGTTTGAGGAAAAGTTCTTTAAGCTCACTTCCAAAGGCCCTTTTATGTGGTACTGGCCCTTCAAAAACGTCTAGCAGGGATATTATGCAAACAGGCTTTTCCCCTTTCCCTTTGGAGGTGAGCGGAGTCTTATTATCTCCCAGGGGAGGGTGTAGAGTAGTGGGTCTCAGTCCCCTGCAGCCCCTTAGTGTTAGGATGTCCCTCCACACTAATTTACTGTCCTGCTATTCTCTGCCGTACTGTGATGGCTGCCAGTCAGGCACTGCCAGTCAGGCACTGCTCCGGTGTGCAGCCTGCCTCCTCAGCCTCCTGCTCCACGCTTCCGCCATCCAATCCCTTTTTAAAGTTATCTATCGAATCAGCTGTCACCCCCTCCTTTGGTAGAGAATTCCAGATTAACTACCCTTACTGTGAAGATCCCTTTTGATTCTTTAAGGTGAAATTGAGACAATACTAATTAGGTTTGTTTGACATGGTCTATCGCTTATAAATTCATGTTAATTCCTACTTATAATCTTGTTTAAATAGACATATTCTTGTATACTATCCCCTATTAACCCTTCTAAAAGCTTTCCCACTACATATGTGAGGCTTACAGGTCGATAATTTCCTAGATTTGTTCTTGCTCCCATCTTAAATATAGGTATCACCTCTGTTTTCCTCCAGTCATCTGGTAGGGACCCAGTGTTGAGTGAATCTTGAAAGAAATATTATAATGATTTGGCAATTACAGAGCCCAGTTCCCTCAGTGCCCTTGGATGTATTCCAGCAGGACCTGGGGCTTTATTAACATTTATTTTATCCAACCTCTTTTGGATTTCTTCTGTGTCAACCAATTATTTGGTGCAGTTGCCCAACCACTGGTACCTCCCTTGTGTATACCGAAGAAAATAACTTATTTAGCTCATCTGCCTTTTCCTGATTACTAATTATCAGACGGCCTGTGTCACCTTGTAATGTTCCTATAGCTTCCTTCCTGGCCTTCTTCCCATTAATATATTATAAAAATATTTTAGGGTTAGTCTTACTCTCCTTTTCAACTGACTTCTCATTTTCTATTTTAGCCAGTCTAATAGCCCTTTTGCTGCCTTGTTGATTTCCTTGTACTTACGTAAAGCAGTCTCTGTCCCCTCTTGTTTGTATAATATAAATGCTTGTTTTGTACCCCTCATCTTTAAGTCATTGTTAATCCACATGGGTTGTGATTTACTCCTTTTACTTTTATTATTATTATCTTTATTTATATAGCGCCAACATACTCCGTAGCGCTGTACAGGGGTTTAGTACACAGCAAAAAACAAACTTAACACCTTATAAACAATGGAGGGCCCTGTTTTTGAGCTTATAATCAAATGTACATAGTGCTTGTTTCCAAGACACAGACAAACGATTGAAAACTCGCAAACTTACAATCTAAGGGTCTCATTCAAATGTGATTTGGCCAATTGAATAGGGCTCTATATAAGCACATATTTTTTTTACAGAAGTCTTTAGTTAGTGAAGACCTTGCTTTTGGATAGAAGTTCCCTAACTAAAAACTACTGTTATAATAAAATGCTATTTGCTTATATAGAGCCCTATTCAATTGGCCAAATCACATTTGAATGAGGCCCTAAGGGTTTAGGTGTGATACAAGAGGGTGACAAATGCAAAATGGCAACGTGAATGCAATTTGTTTAGTCAATTGGAGGGGGTCTGTGTGTTGTACTGTAGATTGTGGGTGGGAGTGTTATTAAGCTGTGGAGTGTGCAGTTGTAATTATAAAGGCTAAAGGTGATAAGATTTTTTTAAATAATTTTTTTAAGGTTTTGAGGCAGGAAGATAATCTAATGGAGCGAGGCAAAGAGTTCCAAATAGTAGGGGCAGTACTTTTATTTCCACTTGGTATATGGTGATAAGTATGTATATTTAGTAGGGATTTTAATGTTGTTCATTTATGTTCAGTATTTTTACCCTTCAGTTCTCTGTCCCAGTCTATACTTTGTATCGCTGCCCTTAGACCGTTAAAATCTGCCCTTTTCAAATTTAAAGTTTTTCTAGGCCCCTTACAGTTTAGTTTTTTTAATTCAATCTCAAATGAGACTGTGTTGTGATCTCTGTTTCACAAAGGCTGCCCTATTTCAACATGTAATACCATATCAACATTATTTTTGATAAATAAATAGATAGATTAATTTCTAGCAGGATCTTGTATAACCTGGACCAGATAATGATCCCTGAGTATACTCAATAACCTGCTCCCCTTAGATGAACTGCTGGTCTCATTTATCCAGTTTATTTCAGGGTATTTAAAATCTCCCATTATTAGAACTTGCCCGTGCTTAGCTGCATTTCCAATCTGTAACAAAAATTGTATTTCCTCATTTTCAGTTATATTTGGGGGTTAATAGCATACTCCTAATAATATTCTTTTGCAATTTGCTCCGCCGCTATTTAACTCTACGCACAAACATTCAACATTACTGCTAGTTCCACCATAAATATCTTCTCTGACTATAGGCTTAAATTCAGACTTAACATACAGACAAATCCCTCCTCCTCTTTTACCATTGCCCCTATCTTTCCTAAATAGGTTATAACCATCTAGATTAACAGTCCAGTCATGAGATTCATCCCACCATGTTTCAGTTCATTTCTCATTAACTGCTAATAATTCTAACTCTCCCATTTTTCCTGGCAAGCTTCTGGCATTAGCAAGCATACATCTTATGTTATGAGTCTGTTGTTCTGAAATTCCTGACACTATACTTGAGTTACTTAGTAATACCTCCCTATTGATTATACTAACCCTCCCCCATCTCCTCCCCTTTTACTAGTTAATCTATTTCTTACCCCCCTCCACTCAATTACTTATATCTAATCCCTCCCCTACCTACTAGTTTAAAAACTCCCACAGTTGTTCTACCATCCTTTCCCCTAGCACAGCAGCTCCCTCATCATTAAGGTGCAATCCATCCCTGTTATATAGATTGTACCCAAGTGAGAAGTCAGCCCAGTGCTCTAAAAACCCAAACCCCTCCTTAGTGCACCACTTTTTTAGCCACGCAATAACCTCCCTAAGCTCCTTCTGCCTCCCTGGGTTAGCATGTGGCACTGGTAGTATCTCAGAAAATACTACCTTGGAGGTTCTCACCTTCAGCGTATTACCTAGTTCTCTAAAATCATTCTTTAGGACTCTCCATCTTCCACTAACTTTGTCATTGGTACTGATATGTATCAAGACCGCTGGCTCATTTCCAGCCCGTCACAATACTTTATCTACCCGATCCACAACATGCTGAACCCGAGCACCCAGGAGACAGCAAACTGTTTGATTGCGGGGATCTGGGCGACAAATCATCCTGTCTATCTTTCTAATAATAGAGTCCCCTACCACCAAGACCTTTCTCTCGCTGTGCCTATGCTGCCCTCCCTCTCTTCCAGTAGAACTTTTCTCCCGGCTGTTAGAGGGAACAGCTCTATCTGGCATTGCAATTCCTGAATGGACATCCCCAACCGTTTCACGCAATCTGGCAAATCTGTTGGTGTGTGCCAACTCAGAACTGGACTGCCTCCTCCTTCTGTTCCCCCTCCTTCCCCTTGTAACTATAACCCAGATACCTCCCTGGTCATCCTCACTAGCCGCATCTCCACCCTCCATGCTAGGTCCAGCTAAACTGTGCTCCGTTAGCAACAACTCCCTTTCCAGTGGAGCAATATCACTAAGTGCTGCAATAATCCTCTCAAGTTCTCCAATTGAGCTTCAAGATAGGCAACATGCTCACACCTGCCACATAGGTGTGGACCCTGGATCAGCTGTTCCAGCAGTTCATAAATGTGACAGGATATACACTGAGTGAGGATGTCACTGGACTGAATCATAATTGCTAATTACAGTGTGTGTGTGTGTGTGTGTGGAAGGGGGGGGGTAGGGTTGTATAGAGCAATACAATCTGCTCCACTTTTCTTAGAACTCCTCTCTTATACTAGAACTGCACTTAACACTAGAATTGTACACAAGCTCACAAGTTCTAACTACTCACCTGCCCACTAATCACTGCACAAGTACCCAAACCCACTTTACTTTTAAGGAGGAATCACAGAACAGAGGCAAAATAAAGAAAGAAATACCTTAATAATATATCATGTAAAGAGTCGGAATGAAAAAAAAAAAAGAGTTAAAACAGAAAAAAATTAAAAGGAAAAATTGCTTACAAAAATCTTATAACAAATGCTGATTGATATTAAAAGTGGAAATGATCTCTAACTTGCATCCACACTGAAAGAAAGTTGGAAGTAACATAGTGTTTTATTTTCTGAAAAGGATTTGCCACTCTGTTATACAGCACTTAAAAACCAAAGAATCACATAAGACTGATACTTGGTTACCCAATGAATTACAAAGTAATGGTAATATCTGGATAGACTTATCTAACATTTCAAGGGCTAAGAACATCATGGCGATAACGGCTTTCCTCGGCATTAGGTTCACCTGGCAAGCTTAAACCAACATTTCTTTAGTCCAGAACTTGTAATGCTTAATCAGACCTGTATGGAGGAACTTCCTATTCTTATGTCATTGGTCAATAATTTGCCATTGAATTAATTTGCTGAACCCATACTTGTGGAAAGAGATGCTAAGTAACAGATAAATTCATGATAAAGATTAAAATAATCCACAAATCAGCATGGTAACAAATACACATCTGGCAAGTACTGAAAAGACTCAGGTAGGTAATCTAATAAGTGTGTCCAATATCATCCCCTTAACCTGTGTATATAAGTCAGGTAAGTATTACATAGGTATAACCAATCAGACATTCTATAGAAATAACAGAATTAATTCCTTCAACCCTTATATATGTAGGAAATCAACACAGTAATGGCTAAGTCTACAATTGATATCTGTTAAACAAAACAGACCGACCCATTGCATTTAAAAATAAAAAGTCCTAATGGTAAGTGCTGAGTGAACAATATGAGTTACAGGTAAACAAAGGTATGCTGTTACCTCATGTATGTGAATTGTGAATTGATCCTGAGGAAGGCAAACCAAAGTAAGCAAATAAAGAAGCACTGCCAATTGTCTTGTTAGGTGAAAAAACTACCTAATCCCAAAAAATTCTGCTTGATTGTACTCTTTATCAATATCCTACCTATTCTGATTAACTGACATACCCTTGTATGTCCTTTTTTATCAAAAATATATCCAACATCTTTTTTAAATCTGCCGTCACAACCTCTTTTGGTTGCAAATTCCACTGGCCCAAGCTTGGTAGAGAAGCTCTCTGTAGTCCATCGCCTCCTTTTCCCTTTTACTCAATAAACTACACCACCTTTGGAAAAAATCAGGCCACAGACACTTTTATTAAATAAATGTCAACATGACAGACACATAACTGGTCCCATGACCAACCACAAGGTTCAGGCCCATAGACTGACAAGCGAGAGGCATCCTTTCATCTACTAACATCCACTTCAGTCAGAACAGACTTTACATAACAGATACAGATTACATCACAGAAACAGATTACATAACAGTAACTGACTAGCAATGGAACTTCTAGTTTGAATTTAAACTGTCATCAGGGAGAGTGGACACGTCATAATTTAAACATACATCATTTTATAGATAAATAATAAAAACAACATTGCAATAATATATGTAGCTCAATTATATTTTATATTTATTTATTATATTTTATGCGACAACCATGGTTTGATTACCCATTAGGAGTTCTGCCTGCAAGAATTCCTAGAAATATAGTTATTACACTGCATTCTGGGAACCTGGGCAGGGACATGCAAATGTGCCCACAAAGGCTTCACTCTTGTAATCCATTACCATTTTAAACATCACTTTCTTTCAGCATATGCCTGCTGTATTACACAGCTTTCAGCAAAGCTCAGGATGGATTATACACAAGGTAGGAATCCCACCCACATACAGCTTTTTCAAGGTTACTGCCTCTCATCAGTGTGGGGCCGGTTCCTAGCTTTTGTAGTAGATTTTTTTTAGGAGGTAGTTTACAAGAAAAATCATTTTATTTATGGTATGCAGAAAAGCGATAGAAGCCCTCCAGCGTACAGTAAATAAATAGTACATTTGTGTTCACATTTGAATGTCTAAAACAAGTGAAAAAGCTTTCTGCCCAAAATTCAGAGATATACAGTTATTACACTGCATTCTGGGTACCTGGGCTCAGAACTACTGTACGGGGAGAGCTTGTATGACTTTTTTCCTGATTACTTATGTTCCTAGTTAGACTCAGTTTTTTTCATTATGCAGTCGGCCTTTAACTCTCTAAATTACTGTATTTGAAATACAAGTGATCATGTTTTGTGTTTGTGTAACATATGCTCACTGCCCTCCAATAGAAATATATATATAATATGGTCCACAATCAAATGCATCTAATAAACAAGTAATAGTTTGACGTGTGTATGAGCAGATATGTTGTGTTATGGGGAATTGTCTGTGATTTGCTCACACAGAAAAGGGAAAAATGGGTGAGTGCATACCTTGCACACGCACTTGTGCACAGGGGTTCCTCCACTTCACTGCCTAGGGGCTCCAAAAAGGTAGATACAGCACTGGCAGCCGCTACTGGTATTTTTTAGCCTTATGAAATGTTCAAATGGGGAATAAAATGGTAAATCAATAAATACATAGTTTTTGTACAAAGCTTCAATTATCTAAGAATTGACACCACTACTGTGGCCAGAGAACTACACTTGAAAACACTGGAATGTCTGTAAAATGTAAAAAAATACATAGCCTCTAATTTACTACCTTCTTTCTGTAAGTATGCTGCAGTAAAATCTACCCTTTTAGTTTCCAGCGAAGCACTTCCTGAGGTGGTAGAAACTTCCTGTCTGCACTAAAGGTCTGCTATCAGCATAATGGGAATGGGTCATCTGGAACTGGCAGTTCTAGCATTAGGGCATGCCTGTCTAAAAGAGAACTTTGAAAATGATCCACATATTTTTAAAGATTTGCATTAGGGGACCACTGTGGTCAATTTTTTTCTATATGATCTTTTAAATAATCAAAACTAACACATCCTTTATTTGATATGTTATTATTCTTTACTGTGAGGTCCCATTTTGTTCTCTTTCCTGCTGTTTTCTGCTGCTTTCTTGGCAAGGCGTGTCCTTGTATGCTAATGAACTTTCCTTTTGTATTGATGGGAGCACTGGCAGTTTTCACCACCACATTTTCTAGATAGAAGTTTTTATAAAAGAGAAAATTGTAACCATAAGACCATAGTGGTCCTTTAATAATGGTTTGGGCAAAAGCCAGACAACATTCACTAAGCTCTAGCACTAAATCCAGCTAGTGTTTTTCATAGACTGTATACATATTGTGCTGTATATTCTATATAATTGCTTTAAAACAACCTAAAATGCAATTAATGAAAAACAAAATATATAAAAGAGCGTCAAACTGTGTATGAAAAAAACTGTTTTAAATTCTGAGGTTAAGTTTTTAAATAATCTAAAATCGACTTAACAGAAAAGTGACATATTATAAAATATTTTTCTTTTTTTCCTCAGTGAAAATGAATGTGTTTGATGAAACAATGGAACAATTCAAGATGAAACATTATAGATCTTCAAAGCTCACACTGAAGGATGTCCTGGATATTGGACAGGAGACTATACAGGAGGCGGATCCACAGAATGTAGAAGATATCCCCTGGCATTTTATAAGGAAGCTTATGGGACTAAAAATGAGAAACACTCAATGTGTAGGAACAAGGGCAGATAACCCAGATGATGTGTTTGAGGAGTCTGATAGTAATGAAGATGCTACATCACCTTCCTTCCACCCTCTTGATGTTATGTGTGTTATCCTCCATTGTGCAGATATGTTTTTACAACAGGAGATTTTGTCAAAAATGTCCATGTGCCAGTTTGCTGTCCCTCTGCTGCTCCCTGCTGGTGATGGCCCAAACTGCACCCTCATGATCTGGGCAATGAGAGATATTATGAAGAGGTGGAGACCCCAATCCTTAGCACAGAACAAAGGGTTTAGAGAAGAGAGTTTAGTGAACATAGAGATGCCAACCTTTTCGTTTGTCAGGCTGGGAAAGAGCAAGTTATCTAAGTCTAAAACCCTTAATACAGTTCTCAGTCCAACTAATCAGTACCATGATTTCTTTATACATGAAAACATGGAATGTGGAAACGTCCAACGGAAAATCTCAGATGGGTTGGTGGAAATATCCTGGTATTTTCCAGCTGGCAGAGCGAATTTAGATACTTTCCCAGAATCCATTGCAGTTACCAATCTGCGTGGAGACCTGGAGTCTAACTGGACACAGTTCAGCTTTTTATCACAGGTATCATCAGTGGTGTTTATATTTGTGGAAAGTCTCAGTGAGAGAGAATTCCAACTATTATCTAACTGTAGTAACTCGGAAACAAAGTATTGTTTCATAATTAGTCCTAGTAATGGAAAACGTGTAAGTAATGAGACGCTAGGATTCCTGAAACAGTTGGTTCCTTTGCTAAAAATTGACCCAAGGTATATATTGAGAAAAGACAGAATTGCTAATGATGTAGAACTAAAAAACAAAATACAAGGAATTATCAGAAATATATTGAATAACAGGCCTAAAACCATTAATCTGGAACGTATGTCAGAGATGGCGTATAATCTCGGCGTTCAGGTGGATGAGAGCTCTGAAAAATTGCAAGAAGCAAAGACATGCGCCATAGAAATTACTAATGAGATAAAAGATGTGGTGCGGTATAAGGAGGAAACACTGAAACTACAAGGAGACCTGTGGAGACAGTTGTCACAAACCGAGAAAGAAATGTGCAGAATGAGAAAACAAGGAGATAAACCTGGAGAAGAATATAAAGATGAGTTAAGACAGCGACTTTCAGAGCTACATAGGAAACAATATCAGCAGGACCTGCCAAGTGGTATGATGAAGTTTATATCTGCAATTACTCATTTGTCTCACATAGAGAAACATTATTTTCTAAAAATGATAAAATTGGAACTTGACAAAATAGCTAGAGAGAGTGTGACTGCCTTAAAGTCTGAATACACAATACAATGTATGGACAGATTAAATAACCAGGAAGCATTAAAACAGCTAGACAAGAAAATAACTGACAGCTCTTTAAGAGTTGAACACTTTCTGCGTGAGTTGGGGCAGTTTTATGAGGCTGAATACTTCATGGTGACACAAACACAAATAAAACAATTTACCAAACTCCCAGGAATAGCTGCAGATCTTCTATTGGATGGATTCCCATTGGAGCTGATTGATGGAGATGCCTCCAACATCCCCCTACAGTGGGTAACAGATGTCCTCACTGAGTTAGATAAAAAGACAGGAGGAGGATGCAGAATGAGAGTAATAACTGTGCTGGGAGTGCAGAGCACAGGGAAATCCACTCTTCTGAACACCATGTTTGGTTTGCAGTTTCCTGTGGCCAGTGGACGGTGCACACGAGGGGCCTTCATGACTCTTATTAAAGTAAAAGAGAACTTCCAGGAGGAGCTTGGATGTGACTTTATTCTGGTGATTGACACTGAAGGTTTGAAAGCTCCTGAACTGGCTTCCCTGGACCACAGTTATGAGCATGACAATGAGCTGGCAACTCTAGTCATTGGGCTGAGTGATATCACCATAATAAACCTTGCCATGGAAAATACAGCAGAAATGAAAGATATTTTGCAGATTGTAGTCCACGCATTTCTTAGGATGAAAGAAATAGGAAAGAAACCCAACTGTCAGTTTGTGCATCAGAACGTGAGTGATGTGTCTGCTCATGTCAACAATATGAGGGACAGAAAGAAACTCCTGGAACAGCTGGATGAAATGACAAAGATAGCGGCAACAATGGAGAAAAAGAGTGGGATCACATCGTTCAGTGATGTTATGGACTATGACTTTGAGAAACACAACTGGTATATCCCTGGACTCTGGCAAGGTGTTCCACCCATGGTTACAATAAACGGTGGTTACAGTGAAAATGTTTCTGCACTTCAAAAATATTTATTAGATTTTCTTAGAAGCCTTCAAGTCTCTAACAAGTCACAGAATATCCATGAATTTAATGAATGGCTAAAAAGCTTATGGAAGGCTGTGAAACATGAAAAATTCATTTTTAGTTTCAGAAACAGCCTTGTGGCCGAAGCTTACAACCAACTATCTATGCAATACTCACGGTGGGAATGGACCTTCTGCAAACAAGTGTACAACTGGCTGATTAAGGCAGAGACAAGCATTAAGAATCATACAGCAAATAAACTAGAAAATGAAGTGAGAGTGCTTAAGGAAGATCTTTATCGTGTTCTATTAGAGGAGAAGAAAACAATGGCAGACTTATTAGAAAAGTATTTTGAGAGTGAAACTGAAAATGTGAATCTTATAGAAAAATACAGAGAAGATTTCTTCAGAAGTGTGTCATCCTTAAAGAAGGAACTTGAAAGAAACACACTTACCAAGATCAATGAGGCCGTCAGAATCCGTAAAGGAAAGTATGAGATACACAGTATCCAGGATAAATCCCAGAGATTAATTGAGAAGAAAGTCACTGAGCTTCTGGGAAAATGCAGAATGCAAAACTGTGAGTTAAATGAAGAAGAAATAACAAATGAATTTGAGAACATGTGGCAGAAGACATTGTCAGAATTACCAACAGGAGATCTAGAGAGACGAAATGTCAAGCAAGTAATGCTAGATCAGCTGAGAAATGACATGGGCAACAAAGGAGGGGCAATAAATGAAGCTTTACTCAATGTGAGAACCTTAGAGGAATGTGGGCAAACTGATTTTAAGGTGGACAAGAATTCTGTAGAAACCTCCTGGCAATCGCTTGGTCATAACAAAATATACATTAGCAAAGATTGTTATAACAAAATACAAGACTTTGCTGACAAATTAAAAGATCAATGCAATGCATATGTTACACAGAAGGAAAACACAAAGGAGGATTATGATGAAACATACAGTCTAGAATTGTTACAGATGATAAACACAAGTCTCCAAGAGGAATATGTTAAGACACTTCACATTACTTCTTTGTTTCAGATGCAAATCAAGCTTTTTGTTTTCAGAAGAGCAGCTCCCATGTTTCAAAAGATGCATAATAACTTTATTCAAGAGAATGACCCCAAAATCTGCCTAGAAAAGCTAAAACCTCAGTATTTTGTTATCTTTCAAAATATTTTTCATGAGAAACATGAATGTTAGCAGAGGGCCAAGAGTTTCTGTAAGGACTGTCTAAATCCGGCAATGACACCAAAATGACTTAAAAATTATGAAATTACAACATTATTTGACAATAAGAAATCCAATATCAACCTATGTGTAATTAAGAATTATGTTGTTTTATTATGTTTATAAGGCAAGATATCGAGTAACACACAGCCCAGTACTCAAGGGGTTAATACATGTCAGGGAAACACATTGCCTTAGGAAAAATGTTTCTAATGCAATGTATATGTTATTTAAACTAAATACACTCATTTTTATATACTGAAGCTATTATTACAATTGTCACATCTATTTAATGTTATAAAATTAAAATAATTAAAATATAATATATTTATATTTAAATGTATTATGGTTCCTTGCCGCAGTTACAGCACTAGGTTTTGCTCATTATAATAATCATGACATTCACATTTTCTATTGGCTCCTAGAGCCGTTTCTCAACTGTAAAGCTTGGTTAGGTTACGCTCTACACTAAAATCTCTTGCGGCAAAGGATGTGGGCTGCGAGCCGTAATGTGGGGTTTAAAAGATTAACATAAACGTGTAACAAAAGGGAAAGAAAGCTCCCGCAGCTGATTTATGGGTGTGCTGCAGTTTACACCTCCCAATTTACATAGGGCCCTATGTTGGGAGGATCGTGGATCTCCAAGCACATATCACCATGCTTGTTTAATTTGAACTAAAGTAAAATGAAAATCTTGTCCGCTGTCAGTGACCCATGTCTGGCTGCCTCCAAAAATAAACAGCCCTAAATCTCTAGGATTTATTCTGAGATGTTTTTCTCCATAGGATATAGTAAATCAAGTAATAACACCAGAAGCACTTGAGATTCTTAGTATCCCCCAGTGTTTTGATTGTCTCCTTACATGATAGAAATGATAAACTTGATCTTTTTTCCCTGAATTCATTGAGTAGTTTTCCATTTTTTAAAAGAACTAACATTTTCCAACAACCCATATACTTCCTGCCTCATCTCTTTTGTAACTATTTTAAGATTATTTTTAAAGCCATGGAAAATCATCTTGTCATAAGCTAAAAGTGTTAGATCCCAAGGACCCTCTCCACGTTATCTTACCAATCAGCACAATTATTTTCTCTACAATCTTTCTATCATGGAACATGTCTGTCTCACATGCATGAATGTGACTGTTTGACCACAATACCTCTAACATATGTTTATTTTATATGTAACATCCTTTTTGATGTCTTGGAGGGACGGCCTCCAAATGTTTCCTCAGTTGTGAATGTCAATACCGTTGAATAAAATAATAAAAATGATTTTACAAAAATGTTTACTTTTTAATTTTCTAAAAAATCAATAAATAATATGGTTTAATTAACACAATTTATGTGTTAACATTTTTTGCACTTAAATCAGTAAATTGTTCAGTTTTAAAAAGCATATTAAGCTATTTACAAACATGTATAAATAAAATATATAACTTATTGTATATAGATATTAAGTGGAGTGTGATAGCTCTCATAACAAGTATCCGCATATAGAGCTAATTTGCAGAAAAATTTAGATTCTCATTGAACGCTTTTGCCCTCAGCCCAATTAACACATTTGGTTTGTTTATAAGCCCAAAACAGAAATCCAGTGATGTATTGCAAGGTCATTTAAACTCCTTATGTATATTGAAGGTATTTAGGATTGCTGAATACCCAAATGACAAAATATTATAGTAATAACATGTATTTTATATAACATTTTTATTTAAATTGATATAGTATAACATTGATCAAATTATCAAATAGATATATTTTGGGTATATAATGATATTATCTAAGGAATTTTATAAAATAAAAATAAAACATTTTATCTGTCTGATGTGTCTGCTGATGATAATAATATTAGGGACAAAAATAAGCTTCTGGAGCAACTGAATGAGATGACAAAAGTAGCTGCAAAGATGGAGAAAAATAGTGGAATCACAACATTTAGTGATGTAATTGACTATGATCTTAAGAAACACAACTGGTGCATCCCTGGACTCTGGTAAGATGTACCACCAATGGCAACTATAAATTCAGGTTACAGTAAAAAATAGTTTGAACTGAAAAAGTACTTATTTAAATGTATAAGAGACAGATCCAAGGGCTAGGAGGTGAGTAAACACCTGCCCCCCAATACATTAAATATAGTTAGTGAAACAGTTGGACCCCCTCCTAGACCCTCAGTGATGTTGCTATGCTTAACTGGTCATAGTCCATAAAGAACTCTGCTAATATTCAATGCTTGGGCTGTGAAAACAAACACAGATATTTTGTGTGATTTAGTTGTGTTTTCTCTTCTCTTCCACTGCTGGGTGGTAAACACAACAGAAGACTGACTATACTGCCATTTATTGGCTTTACCGAAAATAACAATTCCTAAAAACACACTGACATATATTGACTTCTTGGAAAAATACTTTCCTGAAACACCACTTCCATATAAATTCCCTATACAATGCAGAGTCTTTGATTACACTTTAGGTTTTGGATAAATGATCCCTGCTCATTTTTACACAGTCACATTGTTCTGATGCTTTTACAGACATTGGTGCTGTGACATGGCCATTACTGGCTGCCAGTTAAGGTAACTCACATTTGACTGCCATTTATTGGTCATCAAGCAGGGAGCAGCCTACTGAACTAGCTATAAATGTGCATTCAAAATAAATTACATCAGAAACCCCTCAAACACAGATTATTATTATTGTTTATTTATAACGCGACAATATATTCCGTAGCGCTGTACATAAGTTAAGTTCCAGACTAGATAAATACAAAGTAATGCATAGCAAAACAAGGAGGGCCCTTTCTCTGAGCTTGCTATCCAGTGTCCATGGTGCTTTCCCCAAAACACATTGCAGGATTGAAACTCGCAGACTTACAACCTAAAGGTATTGTGAGTGGTAAAGGAGTGAGAGAGAGGTGATGAGCATGTTAGGGTGAAAGGTGATACTCTTTTTTAAAGAGATGCATTCTTAGTGAGGTTTTGTATGTTTTGAGGCAGGAGGATAATCTGGTGAAGCGAGGCAAGTTGTTCCAGAGAATAGGGTCAGCACGAGCAAAGTCCAGAAGGCAAGAGTAAGAGGAGGTGACAAGAGTTGTAGAAAGAAGAAGGTAATTATCAGAACGAAGAGGGCGGGTGGGGAAGTATTTGGAGATTAGAGCAGAGATGTAAGGGGGAGTGCTATTGCTAAGGGCTTTCTATGTTAGGGTCATGATTTAAAATGTTATTCTAGAGGCTAAGGGAAGCCAGTGGAGAGATTGACAGAGAGGTGATGCCAACATTGAACGTTGTGTACGGAAGATGAGTCTAGCAGAGGCATTTATAATGGATTGAAGTGGAGATAGTAGGGTGGTGGGGAGGCCAGCAAGAAGCGAGTTGCAGAGATGATGAGAGAGTGTATTAGGATTTTAGTGGTGTTTTGTGTAAGATAGTGGCAAATTCTGGAAATGTTTTTTAGCTAAAGAAGACAAGATTTATTTAGTCCTGCAGTGGAGGTATTTGTCAAAGCTGTGACAAATGATGTAGAGAATCTTGTATCAACCAACAAAAGCAACATGACAAAGGAAGAACATAAGGCACTCAAGGAATAAATGAATGACAAGATGTTGTACTTAAACCTTCGGACAAAGGAGGTATCATAGTTATCTGGCCAACCATGTATGTGGACGAAGCTAAACGTCAGCTTAATGTCAAACACTGTTATGATCGCCTATTTGGTGACCCAACTGATGACTACATAGAATTATACAAAAAGATGATTGAACAAGGTAAAAAAGGTAACGCCATCAGTGGAAAATAATTCACTTTTCTGACGGTAGAGAATCCAAGAACAGCCACATTATATTTGCTGCCAAAAGTGCACAAAGACAAACATAAACCACCTGGGAGACCAATCTTATCCAGTAATGACAGTCTGTCGGAAAAAGCGAGCCAATTTTTGGACTCCAAACTTAGGGCCTCATTCTATTAACGACAGTAAAATGGCCGCGTGGAGAGCTACTGCTACCCTGCTATTCAAATGGACGGCGCCGCAAGGATATCCCGCTTATGGCCGGCCGCACATCATGCAAACGGCCGCAAGCGTTTCTCCCGCGCCCGTAAATCTTGTTTTCCGGCCGCAAAGTTAGAAAATTGTAAATGCAAATATAAATTCAAGATAGCACTGTAAAGCTCTGTAAATGCTAGGCATCATAATGGGGGACATGAGGATTAATAGCAACACCCTATCAAGCTTGCACATCGCCCAAATCCGATATTTCATTTATGTTTTTTTTTCCGTCCCAAAGTCCAGCGGGCTCGTCCTTGTTAAAACCTGTACGGGTTCTGAGGTTGAAGGCCGCAAACTCAAAGCATTGTAGAAGCCAATATATATACAATCCAGCACTGCAAAGCACTGTAAATGATGGGAAACATAATGGGGGGTCATGAGGATTTGAGGATTAATAGCAAAACATTCTGAAGCTTGCACATCGCCAAATTGTACTTTGATCTTTAAATCCATCCAAGTCCCACGAACTTCAATGATCAAGGCCGTAGCTCGTTATTCAAGCCTGTGCGTCCGTGGAGGGTGAATGTCCTCCAAGCCCGTAGCTCCTTATTAAAGCCAGTGCGGGCTTGCATGATAGATAGAACACGAAGATTGAACATGAAGTTACATTTCTTTATTTGCAGATTTGAGAGTAGGGGAATGTTGAGCTATTAATTCTAAGACCAAACATCAAACATCATGCAAGTAAGCTGCGGCTCGGTTTTAGCTAATTACGGCCTTGACAAGAGGGTTAACGTAGCATTTGAATAGCAACTGTGGCTTTCTTGCGGCCGAAACTCTTGCGGCCGTGTAAGATCAAAGGCTTTCCTGCTGCGCGTGCGGCCGCAAGAGATAATAAGGCGCCGGCCGCAAGCCTGCCAGAGCCGTAAGCCACAAGGGAATAGAATAGGCATGAAGCCTGCGGCCGGTCCTTGCGGCCATGCATCTCATACGGCCGTTAATAGAATGAGGCCCTTAGATCATTTGTTCTCAATTTACAGAGTTATGTCAGAGATACAATGGATGTATTGAATAAATTAGATGGCATCATATTATCACCTGAATCATTACTAATTCCGTGTGACGTTGAGAGTCTTTACACGTCAAAAGACCACAAGGTGAAGCGACAAAATATTTTCTAATTATGGAAATCATCATGAACCAAGGAAAAAAATATCTTCCTCATCAGATTGCTCAAATTCATCTTTTATCATAACTATTTCGTCTTCAATGACAGATTCTATTTACAAAGACGTGGGACGGATATGGGATCTGTAGTAGCACCCACCTACGCCAATCTCTACCTAGGATGCTGGGAGAGATTTGGTCTTCAACGATAACAGGGTAGTGTTCACTGAACATATATTATTATGGCTGAGGTATATAGATGACATCTTCATCATATGGGACGACAAGCTCATACAAATGATGAATGACAATACCCTGAACTTGAGACTAACCCGCACGATTGATCATGTGAAAGTAGATTTCTTTGACATCTCCATCATTAAAGATGAGAAAGGATATATTAAAACAGATCCATACAGGAAACCAACTGCAACAAACAGCACCCAGTATTTCAAGAGTTCCCATTTTCCACCCACATTGAAAGGAGGAATTGTTCAGATATAACGACCTTCAAAACGAGAGATGATGAACTAAAGAAGAGACTAAAGAGTTGTGGGTACAGCAATATGGCATTGAAGAGAGCCTATCAGAGGACCTTTCATACTACCAGAGAGACGCTGCTACGCCCAAAGCCAAAAAACAGGAATGAAGGACAGACACGATTTATTGGGACTTATAGTGAAGACTGGAAAAACATCGCCTACATCCTAAATAAACACATCAACATTCTGAAAACTGATAGTTATCAAGAAGTTATAGGAAATTAAATACTGATGGGCTGGAGAAGATCAAAGAGTGTCAGAGACACTGTAGTACGCAGCCACTTTGTCCGAAGCAAGACACCACAGTCCTCACCTAATGGAACTTTTGGAAGTGGCAGATGTAAAGTTTGCCCATACATACAGTAACTAAAAAATTGGAGATGACTGACAGAACATGTAGAAACATTTGTCTAAAAGGCATCTTCAACTGTGGAACACAGGGAGTAGTTTACTGTCTGGAATGTCCGTGTCCTTGCATACATGTTGGTATAACCACACGTGAACTCAAAAAGGGATTAGGTGAAAAGCGTAAGCAATGGCAGGTACCTCACAGCTATCCCTTCAAGGACCTGGCTCATATAATAGTCACCTTTAAAAACTGGATGTACCCCATGATTATATCCCAAAATAAGAATAGACAGCATTTATTATTTTATTCACTATCATCTATTCATGACATATTTTATTGACCAGCTTCAGGCTGATTTGATATTTTCTGTGTGTCTGTTCTTTGCATACCTAATACATTTATGCCCCTTTGCTCTTCCAGGACATCACGAATACTGAATCTGTAACAGAAAAACACTGATTTCAATTATTCATTTGAGCCAATTACTTACCCAATAAAAGCCCTCTCCTGTTCCTCCAACGAGACTGATCCCAGTGGAAGCACAAATGCGAAACCTGCACGTCGGATTAGTTGTTGTTCTTGTCTCCCATTGTTGACATCACCATGCAGCCGTGCACTGCCTGAGACCACACACTTGCTGTTTACTGCAACGCCGTCCAACAGAGTAATTATAAGGTAAGTGGAGTAGAGGGGACTAGTCCCAGACAGCCTAGTATAGGGTTTCTGAATGTACACTTATCAGGGATAGGGGATTAATAGCGGGTCCCCCTAGATACCAGCCTATTAGGGCAATTCCACGATAACATGCCTAGATAGGGCCATAGAGGTAAATCCTTGCTCCCCTGCTATCTCCACCTCTGCCAATACTCCTAAAAGTATTTATTACTGTATTTATAGACGTTATGACAATGTGCCAGTAATTATTAGGTATCTACCTGCTATGCAAAAAGGAATTGGTTGTAATGCATACTGTATATTGTCTGCACTTCTCTGACTTTTTGACTATACTGTGACTATTTTATATGTGACAGATATTCAGCAGCCAAATGACTGGCCAGTCTTGACAACCCTTTCCAAATCTTGCACTTTTATACATGGCCACTGGTGTAAATGGGAAACAATCCATTATCTTACACGCCAATTCTTAACCCATGTATGTTTTCTTTTATATTATGTCTCAATAAATGTTACATTTTATCTTCAATAATAGATGGAGTTGGTCTTTATTTATCTATTCCAAGATTTAGCATTTAATTATGGTTGCTTTGGAGGGAAGATACTAGTGAACAGAATTAAAAGGTGTCTGTAATTTACTCTCCTCTAACATATTCTTTAAGATTTAGTTAGTGACTCTATGTGAAGGATGAAAGTTATTTCATACTGGTCTTACTAAACTCAAGTTATATATTGTTTGCTTAATATCTCACCAAAAGGCAAGTGATTCCTCAATAACACAGAAACTGAAATTCAGTAATTTACAGAGCTGGGAACACCCAAGCCAATCTGCACAAAAAGTAATCCAACACTGCTACCTTGTGGAAACAAATCATCATACATAGTACGAGTGATGCCACCCAAGGATTGATATGGCTCTGAAGGGGGGGGGGGGGGGGGCCCCCAGACCTGTCTGTAATACAGATGGAGTAATCATATACACCCAGAACATACTCAGGACAAGTGACAGCCTATCAAGCCCAATCCATTTTATGATTGAACTGCTCAGATACTGCATACTGCAGGGTCTCTAGTATAGCAAAGCATGAAAATGGGGAAAACTAAGAGAGGTATGCAAACAAAGTGCATCATCACTTAGCAATTTGGACCTCCAGAAGCAAACCTTACTCACTCCTATGCTTCCCAATCAGGGCTATCAGATAATTCAGACTCTGAGGGGCAACCGGTGGCCCCACCGCAACAACATATGCATCTTTCAACCAAATCCATGGCAATGATTGAGGAAATGTTTATGACCCATTTAGCAAAGACCGTTGATTCTACTAAAAAGGACATTAGTGATTTGGGATAAGGAACCTAACTGCTTGAGGAAACCTCAGGTCATTTAACATAGAATAAATGTTTAGTGCACCGGAAGGCTTTCTCTGTTCTATCGAATAAGAGATTATCCAGTTCCAATTGACATGTATCAATCTTTCAAAACAAATAGGCTGTGGAATTAAATTGATTCTGGTGTTCTAAATTCTCTAATGCTTACATGAGTTACAAATCTTTTTGCTTACATTGCTTCCTATAAACTGATGCAAATGTTATACAAGTTCCTCTCACGAATGCCTTATGGGAAACCCAGGTCCATCCAATTCCCACCTCTGTGAGAGATTTCAGATCAAAGTATAATTGTAGATGTTTGGACATCTGTTCTTGTATGGAGGGAATTGTGAACAATAACTCATTCAATATTCACCCATATGGGAGTCTAAGGTGAGATCCTAATTTTAAGGTTACCAGGACTGCAGAATGATCTGACCAGGTGCAGGGGATAATTTTAGCATCGTTGAAGGATGTTTTAAGATCCAGAATGATCACTCCATCCAAAACTTAAAAGTCAAAATACTCAGAGGAAAATTTAAAAGCATCCAATAGAGAAAAACATTTGAAATAAAGATGATCACATTCTTCAACTCTAAAAACACAGGACTTAATATAGACTTGGGCTTTCTAACACATTATCAGAATTTCATGTGATTTTTTTCTTCTTCTTATACTATAACAGACTTAGCACTCTTAGTGAGGTGTTTGTCCAACAGGAAAGATATCACTGTGGACTACAGTGCTCTGCTTTTTCATATATTGATATATATGTGTATGTATGTTTCCTTTGCTATGTTGTGTTTCATCCCCATATATGTATTTACCTGATGATGTCAGATGCTGTTTCCACTCTATCTGCATCAGCTGGTATTATTCATACTGAGGGTTCCATCTCATGCAGTATTGCTTGAGACTTGATAAAGGGAGGTTAACCCTTTCGAAAGCTCGACATTATAAATAAGACGTTTGTCCAATACAAAAGGTATCAAATTATATTGCAATACTCATTATTAATCTATGTATATATATATGGATTAATAATTACTAAATTACTGGACATTCACGGCTGCTTCACTCTTCAATTACATATATATATATATATACATACACTAGCGACTTGCCTGTCAAAAAATGACGGCAATAAGATTGTATGGCAGGTAATGTTGTTTGTGTGCGAAATTAATTTTATTGGTGTTTTAAGATCCATCGGTGCTCATTGCGAGCCTCGCGCTGAGCGCTTTCAGCGCTCATTGTGTGGCTCGCAATGAGCGCCAAAGGTTGTTTTTTGTGATATGAGCAGCGTTGGTGTTTTTTTTGGTATGGCAATGAATAATTAATAAAATAAGAAATTAATATACTTTACCTATTGTGAAGTAATATATGCAGCATTGTGTTGAGCTGGCAATCTGTTTTCATGTTGCTGCAGCATCAGTGCTGTGCAGCTGCTGTGTAAGCGTCATGAATGTGTGCAGTGTAATAGTGTGCATGCGCGAGGCAAATCCGTTAGGGTAGCTGTGTACTTCCGGATTGTAAGTTAGTATTCTAAAATGGCGCCTAATGTGTGTTATGCGGCTCTGGCTTATTTTGCGTCCTTGTTTTTGGACGTCGTCCGAGTTTTTCAGAAAAACTGTAGGTGTTTGGTGGTGCTTTTTGCGTGTTTAGGGTCTTTCAGCCTCGTTTTCGTTTTGTTCGGCGGCCCTTTTTTCTCTCGCTTAGGTGATTTTCGGGTGTCTAAACTCTTTTATTTTGAGTTAAATTGAGGTGTAACTTCAGTTTTCCGAGGTCCTGGGTAAACCCCCCCCCCCCCCCCCCGCTGTGGGTAAGCTTTTTATGTGTTTGTTGTGTCTATTTATTGTGTTTCTAATGTTTTTCCGGTCGCGTGGGTTGCGTCCTTGTTTTCGGATTTCATATGTCTTTTTCGGAAAATCCGTAGGTGTTTGGTTGTGTTTTGCGTCTTTAGAGTCCTGTAGCCTCGATTTCCTTTTTTTCGGCGGCCATTTTTTCTCTCGCCTTAGCAACAACCCGCATGCTCACAACTATATATGTGATATATATATATAGAGAGAGAAACGCTAACATTTTAAAATATTTGTATCTTTTACGCTCCAGGAATCTACCAGACCTAATTTATCAAGGAATTTCTGTTCTGTTTTAATTTTTTGGAGACGCGCCCATTTGTTAGACTATTTGATGTATCCAGTGTGTGGGCAAATGCCAAATTGAAGTCCCCACCAATTATCACGTTCCCTCTGGCATGTGCTTCTAGAATCCTCAGGATACTAAGTAGTGTTTTATGTGGGGATGTAGTGGGAGCGTATATGGTAACTAGCGTAATGGACTCATCAAAGACTAAGCCTTTTAGGATAGTGTAATGCCCATCTTTGTCTACTTTTTTTGTTTCCAGTTTAAAGGGGAACTCTCAGTGGATAAGTATTGAAGTGCCTGCTATTTAGGACGTTGGCCATTCCAATCGACATTGGAGATTCAGAAAGAATGCAACTTTAAATTTTTAGATTGATTTGGGCGAATAAACCATTGCGTATTGTTAAGAAGATAATGACAAAAGGAGTTCTCTAATCTTGGGCTGTACTATAAAGCTGCCCAACTGTCTTTCTTACCCAATTAATCAAGCATCAATATACCTGGGTTTTTATAGGGAAAACCCCATAAGTGGGACACTATTATTTGGCAACCAAGTATTAAACAACCTTTAGTTAAACATTCTTGCAGCAGGGGTCCCCGATTGGCATTGATCAGGCCACCTGCATTTAAAAGTTTTAAATTCCCTGCCGCGGCTCCTTAAAAGGCCCGCGGCACACTATGGCCAATCCCGGCCGCTGCACCTAAAATTAACTCCCCTCTATGCTGGGGGTCCCCATCTGGACCGCCGAAGTGTCCCCACATTAACCCCTTGCAGCAGGGGTCCCCGATCTGCATAGATCAGGCCCCCGCCGCATTTAAAAGTTTTAAATTCCCAGCCGCGGCTCCTTAAAGGGCCCGCGGAACACTTTGGGCAATCCCGGCCGCTGCACCTAAAATTAACACCCCTCTATGCTGGGGGTCCCCGTCGGGACCCCCGAATTGTCCCCACATAATCCAGTTGCTGCAGGGGTCCATAGGGAGTGCCGCAGCCCCCCCCCCCACATTAACCCCTTGAGGTGGGGGTCCCCGATCGGCATTGATCGTGACCCCGCTCCTTAAAGGACCGTAAAAGTCCTGAAAGGACTCGCGCTCAAAAATATTAACCCCAGGCAACTAAAATGAATCT